>JAPKLY010000602.1:0-55307 GCA_026898435.1 Prunella vulgaris
ATTGGTTTATCATATCATCAAAACCTCTAACAGGAATATCCTAACAATTAGGGATTGGCATTAACCCACAAATGTCAAAACATTGAGAGGGTTCCTTGGGTTAACTGGTTACTACAGAAAGTTCATTAGAGACTATGGTGTTGTGGCCAGGCCTTTGACTTTCTTAACTAAGAAGGGACAATTCAAGTGGGATGACTCTACTAATCATGCCTTTAATAACCTTAAAACAGCTATGATTCAAGCATCAATATTACAGCTGCCTGATTTTTATAAACCTTTCATTGTAGAGACTGATGCTTGTTATTATGGGATTTGTGCTGTCCTAATTCAAAACAAGCAGCCATTGGCCTTTATAAGTAAGGCTTTGGGGATAAAGAATTTGGGACTGTCTATATATGAGAAGGAATTCTTAGCTATTATTCTTGCTGTTGAGAAATAGAAAAGCTACCTATTGCATTCACAATTTGTGATAAGGACAGATCAACAGAGTCTCAAATATTTGCTGGAGCAGAAGATTTTGACCCCTTTACAGCATAAGTATCTCACTAAGTTGCTGAGATTTGATTATGTCATTGAGTACAGAAGTGGAAAAGGGAATATAGTGGCTGATGCACTATCTAGGAGGGAGGTTGAGACATCTATTTCTGCAGCAATTTCAGTGGTTAAACCTGCTTGGGTGGAAGAGATACAAGATAGTTATGAGGGGGATGTTCTAGTAGCACAAGTGATTACTGAGTCTCTATCTACTCCTTACAATGTGTCCTATTATCAGTATTCAGGGGGGTTTGGTGAAATTCAAAGGGAAAATTTATGTGGGGGAGACAGGTCAACTCAGAAGGGCCTTAGTTCAGTGGGTTCGTGAATCCTCTTTTGGTGGACACTCTGGGGAGGCTGTTACCTTATAGAAACTAAAAGCTAATTTCTGGTGGCCTACCTAAAGGAGGATGTACATCTATGTGTATCACAGTGTCATACCTGCCAATTATGCAAGCATGAACTTGTGAAGTCACCTGGTCTACTACAGCCTTTACCTGTTCCTGACCATGCTTGGAAGGATATCACTATGAATTTCATTGAGCAACTCCCTAAATCTCAAGGGTTTGACACTATATGGGTGATTGTGGACAGATTCACTAAGTATGGCCACTTCATTCCTATCACCCATCCTTATACAGCTTCACACTTGGCTGAACTTTTCCTCTCCACTATATACAAATTACATGGTCTTCCTTCCACGATTGTATCAGACAGAGACAAGATTTTTACAAGCCATTTCTGGCAGCAACTCTTCAAATTGATTGGGGTTCAACATATTTTGAGTACAGCTTACCATCCTCAAACTGATGGCCAAACTGAGAGAGTTAATCAGTGTTTATAGGGTTATCTTAGGTGTATGTGTGGGCAAAGCCATAAGCTTTGGGCAAAGTGGATTCCTATGGCAGAATTTTAGTACAATACTAATTTTCATACAAGTATTAACATGTCCCCATTTGAGGCTTTGTATGGGTACAAGCCTCAGGTCTTTTCCCTGGGACCAATATTTGCATAGCTCGGTATTAGGCGTTGAAGAGTCTATTGCTGAGAAACAGCACATGATTACTCAGTTAAAGGGGCTGCTACAGGGAGCTCGAGACAGAATGGTCTCTTATGCCAACAGGAATAGGAGTGAACGTAATTTTACCGTTGGTGATTGGGTTTACCTTAAATTGAAGCCCTACCGCCAGCTCACTATACATAAGAGTGGTGTATGAAAATGAAGTCCTAAATATGCAGGCCCGTTTCAGATTATCAAACGAGTTGGTCAGGTTGCCTACACTTTAGCTCTACATCCATCAGCTAAAATCCACTCTACATTTCATGTATCACTACTCAAACGAAGAATTGGACAGAATGAGGGAGTTTATTCGCAATTACCTGAATTTGACCAAGATGGATGTGTCCTCCTTGTTCCGGTAAAGGTTCTGGCTCGTCGGATCAATCCCCATCCCCGTCCCCGCGAACTTCGCGGGGAAAGTTTTATCCCCATCCCCGCCCCGCCGGGGAATCCCCCGTCTCCGTATAATATTTTAATTTTATTTATTTATTAATTTTTAATTATTATTATTAATAAATATAAATACAAAATTACAAAATGTACTAATATTTTTAAAACAAATAGTTATAATCCAAAATTGAAATTTAAAAAATATTTAAAATACAAAATACAAATTTAAATTATGTATATAATACAAAATATTAATATAAAATATGTATAAAATTCAAAATACAAATTTAAAATCTAAAAAATATATTAATTACTTTATTAATTTAATTACTTATATTTTATGCATTATATATATAATTTATTCATATATATAAATATATATTTATATGTATAAAAAGTGGATGGGGCCCCGCGGGGAACGGGGAGGGGATCCCCGCGGGACGGGGAATACAATCCCCGTCCCCGCCCCCGCCTTCGGGGAAAAAAAATTCCCCATCCCCATCCCCATCGGGGATTCCTCGCCCCACTGCAAAGCCTACACTTGATTGAGGGGGAGGTAATGTTACGAACAAGGTATGTGTGCATATGTGTTAGTGTGCGTGGGTGTATGTAGTATTTTGTGTGTTTCTGTTTTGCTTGTAAAAACGTATTTGTAACTGAAGTCGCATTCGCGACTTTAAACCGTTGAGGCTGGGCCGGGTATATAAACCGAGATTAGCCCAGAACCTACCCATAGTGTAACCACTTTGTTGAATGAAATAAAACCAACTTTCTCCTTCTTCTTCATCGCGATCTTCGTGATTGCTGGTTCAATCTAACAGTAGGGTGTAATATAGAGAGAGAAAAAATAATTTCATTTGGTAGGTGTAATATAGAGAGAGAAAAAATAATTTCATTTGGTAGGTGTAATATGTAGATATATAAGAACAAAAATTACTATTCAAGCCATACAAAATTATAAGGTTGGGAAGGTGAGATAATTTATTACATTGTAAACAGTGAAAATGATGTAATATGACCTCTTTTTTTACAGGGTCGACCGTATAAAACTAGGTCAGTATGAATTTTGTATCCCCTACCAAGCAAGATAAGTCAATACAAAAATTCATATTATATCTCTTATACCTCCTACCAAACAACTAATGAAATAAGAATAACAAGGCAATGAAAGAAGGAAGTTTATTATGATGTAGTTGTAGATATCATCGCATTATCGCAAGATTTTAATTGCTCTAATTAATAGTCTTTCTTATAATATGCAAATTAGGATTGCGTTTGAGAGAAATTTAAAATTTAGAATGGAGATGGTAACAGTGTGTAGAAGCTAGGTGGGGGTGAAAGGATAGAAAGGGGAAGACTGTTGTTAAGTGACGTCGGTGGGACGGTTGAGAAATTGGATAGAAAAGAGCAAAATTAATTTTAAACTTTTTGTGCACCCAAAATACACACATTGTCACATTTTAATATATTTAAACATGAACTTTTCCTATTTTCTATAGAAAAAATTTCATTATTTAGTTTTCATTTTGACACTGGGCTCACACAATTCAATTATTGTCCAATTCACGCTAGGGAGTCCAGCACGTTGTGAGCCTAAGATAGAGGTTCATCACTCATGTATGAAAAATATAAAATTTGTATTTTTTGTTGATATTGTGAAACAGAATTATTATCTTTTCTTCTTCAAATTAGAAATTTATTATTTAATTTGTCGAAAATATATAGTATACAATTTCCATAAAAGTGTTATTTTACTGAATTTTAAAAGACAATGAATAAATTTACATTCTAAAAAACTAAAAAAAATTATATATATATAATATATTTATATATATATATTTAAATTCCAAAAAATACTTAAAATATTCGTTTAGGGACGAAAACGTATCTTTGTATTTTTGGCAAAACATAACTTTCTTGGGGCTTCGGTGTTCTACTGGTGAAAAGGGTTTCCAATTTTTTGGGGCTTCGGTTTGAAGTGATAGAAGGAATCCTTCAATCCTGAAATTAATGAGGGCATTCTTATACGTCACTCACACTAACAGCGATTAGAGTGTGCTAATTCGCTGTAATTTGCTCCGGCGAGCTCGATTTGGTATGTAATTGGGATTCAGGAGAAGCTAGTTTTATATGGCGACGGCTCCTATGGCGTCAATTCAGTGGATTCCTGAAGACGACCTCCTGCTGAAGAATGCTGTTGAGGTAATTCTTATTTGGGTTTTGGTCTCACAGTTGTGAATTTTGTGTGTATTGATGTTTAATTTCATCTCGTTTTGTTTATTCGGATTATATAACATGACTTAAGTTGCTTCTGGTGCAAGGTCATTAACGGTTCAATGGTGATGTGTTATCATATTATTTATAGGACTGTCGGTTTTAAGCATGATATTATCTTGGAAAATTATTTTTCTGAAGGGTGTGATGCTTCAAAAATTGTTTAGTATAATGGTTTTGCATGGTTAAATTACTGCCTTTTGTTTATTTTTCCTATCATCAATCTGTGCCCGTTTCTTTTGTGTCTATTACCAGACTATCTTGTATAAAGCTTTCAACCCAATTGCTTTTTCTTGGAATTGTATTGAAGTTAATCTTATGAATATAACATGCATCTTACAAATGGAAAGGTTTACTACTGTCGTAAATTAAGAAAATATTCAAATTCTGTGATGAATCCATGGGCTGGATGTGTGGAATATCAATCATGCATCGCTTGAATAGTCAGGCTGGCTCATTTAAAAAATGTTCTTTCCCTTTCAGTAGTCATAATTGTAGGAAAGTTAATCCTGAAAACTTTAAACCTTTATGTTCTAGAACCTAGTTCCTTGAAATGTTAGAACTCAACAATCTCTGAAAGAGGAGGTATTGTCTCATTTGTGTCATTCTATTAACCCAGTTTCTTGGGAAAAAAGTTACGTTCTTGGGCTTCATCCAATTAGCTTAAATGTTTTAGCATAAGTTAGCAGCTAGGAGCCTAAACCTAATAAACCTTTGTCTGTGTGTGTGTCACATATGTCCAGTCGCCCTTTCAGATAAATTGTTCTAGTATCACATTATTGGCCTCCTGATCCTAAAAATTACCAGAAATTAAATGAGAGGGGGCAAGAATGTGCCATTTCAATTTATGCGACTTGAAAATCTGGTTAGTAATGCTAATTTGGAATTTTCAGGTTCACAGAAAAAAAAATGTTGAACTCCCAATCTTATGCATTTATTTCTAGGAACTTGTGTAGTTTTGAAAGGTGCGCATCGGGTGTTAAAGGCGAGAGTATGGGGTTGGAGCCTCTTCTATGTAATTTTGGGCGCTGATGCTCAGGTGAGCTCCTTTTTGAGGCGACAAAAGGCGCGCCTCGAGCATGCCTCTTGACCTGTTATCTTTGGTCAAAATTTAAAAAATAGTTCACACTTTTAGGTCATTTTTTATTAAATATTATCAACACTTCTTAACTTTATAACACTTTAGGAAATAATAAACACATTTAAAATAGATAATAAATCATAAAATCCCCCAAGAAAATAGGTTTTTCTCCTTATTTGCTGAAAGAACTCTCACACCTCCTCCTCCTCGGTTCCTCACTGCACTGCTGCACGGGCCACCACCTCCACATTGCCGCCTTGCCGGGCACTGTGCCGCCTTCAACAGTGAGCAGGTCTGTTCAAGTGTAAGGCTACCTTCTAAAGGTAAGAGCAAACAAGTGGACAAAGGGAAGGTAAAAAAATCAACTTTTAGATTTAGAGAGATGAAGATGACGATGAGGAGGAAGAGGAAGAGGAATACATTGAGGAGGATGAGATGTTTGATGAGGAGAAGGAGGAGGGTTTTGATTTTGATGACGATTGAGGAATAGTTAACTTTGGTTAATTGGTGATACTTTAAATATTTAGTGACTGTATTTTTAAACATTTCATTATTTTTGTGTGTGAAGAATGAACTCATGAAGTCTATCTTCACTTCTTTGGTGTTAATTTAATGTTTACCTTTTGTTATAATGTTTATTTATTGAGTTTTTGGTAGTATTATGTGATATATGTGGTAGAATTTGTGTATGGATCATAAACTGATATTTTCTGCCAAAGTATGTGAGGCATGCCTCGGGCTCTAGTAGACCCTTGGCGCCTCTCACCTTTCAAAACTAATGTGAGCTTTTATAAGTTTCATACTTGTTTTCTCAGGCTGGTGCATCTTTGGAAGCACTTGCAAAAGGTGCCATACAGTTTTCTCGTAGATATACTTTTCAAGAACTGCACACGAGATGGGATTCTCTTCTCCATGATCCTGATATTTCAACCCAAGCTGCTGCTCATATGTTTGAGCTTGAAATTTCTGGCATCAACCCTGCACCGAAGTTAAATAGATCCGAGATTAATTTCACAGGGAACAAAGAAGTTTCAAAGAAGAGGAAATCTGAGACCATTCGTAGAAAATACTATGCCATGAGGAAAAAATTTCGTAATGAAATGTTCAGCAACAGTGATCTAGGTTTTTTTGAATCCAATCCTCATGAATTCAGTGGGCATGATGGTAACTCTTTGGGTCAAAACTGTATGATCAGAGATGATTTATCAGACAATTTAGGTCTTCAGGAAGAAGATTTAGATATTTTGAGGCATGCCTTTCCTGGAACAATAACAGATATTGCTGTGTCATCTGTTGCACCTAATGTATCTCAGACTGGATGTCTAAATTCTGTTGAAGAAAATTGCCAGAACAGAACCATGGGAGGTTATAGATTTGATGGGAATGTTGCTTCTTCGTTAGATGGTGGAACTACTAATTTGGAGGTCAATATCCAAAACAGAGAAGATTCACTTTCTCTCAGAAAAAATTCAATAAATGAGAATCCTCACAATTCTTCTGTTGGATTTGAAGGTAGAGAACAATTTGACTCCTCAAATTCTGGTGCTTTTTCTTCTTTTCAAAAAGACGTGTTTGCACCAACCCAGTCTCACTTGCGCCACTTGAGAACAATGCAACATGTTACAGCTCCTCCACTGCAAGATACGGTCGAGGTTGCTATAGAAATGATTCACAGTGATGTTGACGGTAAAGAAAATAACTCAGCAGCATATTCTGGTGAATTTGCTGACCCAGATTCACTTTTGAACCTTTTGAACGAGGACGAGATTCTCTTGGTGGATGAAGATGATAAATTTGCAGCCAATAAGTGCTGTATTGATGATATTGATTCAGTTATCAAAGATTCTAATCAAGATGGTAAAGAAAATGAAATACCAAAACCAGAACTTGAGAGTCTGGCTGCTTCAGTAACTAGTTTTGTGTCTGCTACTAGTGTAAATCCTGTGGAGTTCGAGGTAGCTGTCTCCTCTGTTCATGAGGAGCCACAAATGAATTGCCAGCCAGAGGTTGATATGCCTTCAAAGTCAACTTCAAATTCTGATATTCCTCGACTTAGTAATGGCATGATCTGCTGCACGTTGAACACTGAGGACACAGAAATTCCATGCAATGATGATATATTCTTGCTTATACATCCTTCAACATCATTTGGTTCTTCTGCAGCCCAACCAAACACAACAGGTCCCATGACTTCTACAGCTCATGAAAAGGGTTGTGAACAATCTTTAGGTTTGCCAACGAAAGCAAAAGATTCTATAAAAGATTATGTGTGGCCTCATACGGCGGGAATCAATAGCTTGCCAGAATCACGTACAGCCAAAACTGAATGTCTCGACTCTAGACCTCAGGCTTTGCGTCCTGGGTTTGCTAACAAGGCCATTGGAGATTCCAGTACAGGTGGATCACTGTATGCACTTCCAACTATCCTGGCCAAGAAAGATGTTGCTGGAGTTGATTTGAAGGTAGTTTATTCATGTCTTGATAATCTTGTTTTGTTTTCTGCAGTTAGCACTTTACAATATATAATTAAACTACTAACTACGTCTGACACTTTATGTTCGTCGTATACAGGTTGGGGATAACCCAGCTAGAGTCACTGAGATAATACAATCAACGGAAGCAGGTTCTTCAAGATGCCAAATTCCAGAATCAGTGGAGGACGTCTCAATGTCAGATCCTGAAGAATCTGATATTGATGATGATGTGCCATATTTTTCTGACATAGAAGCTATGGTAAGAATTTTGACAGTTTACTTGAATTTATTCTGTCAAAAAGTATTTGAAGAGAGATATATTGCTATTGATCTTGCTATGTCTATTTTGCAGATACTTGAAATGGACTTAGATCCATGTGATGAAGGCGGTAACCACTTTATTATGCAAGGTATTTATTCCAGTGCTCTGCAAGCATCCACCCTCAATTGAAGAGAACTTATGGAATAAAATATTAAAAATAGAGTTCTAAGTTTCACAACTATGCATTTTTGTATTTCTTGTGCTCTTTATTTGTATTAGAATCATCTGAAAAAAATTTCCATTCTTTTTACTGCAAGCACAAACTAAGTGTAATGCTAAATATTATGATGTTATCTGATCTTACACACACCTAGTACTTAAGTCTACTAAAATTTCCATATATAATGATGCTGTATTTTTCTTTTGATCGTACTGAAGTTGCTTGAATCTACAGTTTTTCAGTGTTTGATCATAGCTTTTAACCTTGTCCACTTTACTTCTCAGTTCCTGGTTATCAGTATGACGAGACTAAGAGAACAATCATAAGGTTAGAACAAGCTGCCCGTTCCTTCTTACAGAGGGCCATGACATCTCAAGGAGCCCTTGCTATCTTATATGGTCGCCATTTGAGGCATTACATCAGGAAGCCTGAGGTACTTTGATCCTTATCTGCCTTAAACTAGTTAGTCTAAAAAAAGGTTCTGACTGTAATTTTTGTAACTGTTTCTAACATGTTTATCATGTGTTGGACCACTTAGTCTAAAAAAGATCGTGACTGTAATTTTCACATCAAAAATTAGCCTGAAGTGTTACTACTGCTTAATAAAGTATTAGCCTGATGGCACTTTTAGATGTCTCATCACATTTCTATAATTGGCAAACATATCTCCCGTAGAATCATCAATAAAGACTGACTTAGTGCTCCAATGAGATGTAGCCACAATACTGACAATAGCATGATATAGTTTCTAATTTTATCTAGTAGTTTGTACAAGTATTTGTACTTAATCTGGTCTAATTAAGAGAAATACCTCCCTAGAATGAGATCATCTACATACAACTATAGTATTTGTGAAAGAAATGCTTGCATCATATGGATCTAAACTCTAATTATAGGTAAAAAATTGGACAGTAAATGCATTATAATGGGAAAGGCTCTTAATATACCTGAGTCCCTGTTGCATTCTTTCCTGTTAACATCCTGCATTCTTGAGAACTCATTAGCTCAAGGCAGTTTAATTTGGATTTCTTAATGATGCAAATGTTCATTCTTATACCTGTATGGCTATTACATATTTTGCTATCACTATCAGTATGTGTACTTTGGGGCCTTTGTCTGTGCTTCATTAGTAATCCCATGGGTATTGCTTGCTTAATTAATTTGTATTTGCAGGTTTTACTTGGAAGATCAACAGATGATGCTTTTGTTGATATTGATTTAAGGAAAGAAGGACCCGCTAATAAAATATCTAGGCGGCAGGTATCATTAATGCAATTTAATTCTTAAAAAAGTTTAAGCACTGTTGTTGGCTTATTGCATGAAACTGCTCTTAAAAGCCTGTTTATGAGAGTAAATGAAAACATGTCATGTGTCTAGTCTGAGCATACATGCATTTTATACAGATCCAATTTTAGATTTGTCATTTTCTTTGTGTTTGTACTTGTGGTTTCGTAATTTCAGTAAATATCTATAAATTATTACATTTTGGTATTCAACAGTTCGGCATTTGTATTTAACTGCCACTTTCATTTACATCTTTGCAGGCTATCATCAAGATGGAGGCAGATGGATCGTTCGTTCTAAAAAATCTTGGTAAGAGTTCAGTTTCTGTGAATGGTGAACCGGTAGGTTGTGGACAATTGCTGACCCTCACTTCAAGTTGTTTGATCGAGGTAATTTCTCTTGTATATTATAGATTGAAGAAAATTCTTTTCATTCTTAAGAAATTTGATTCTTCAATTTTCACACTAACTATTTCAATTTACTGCCTTAGAATACACATGTTAATCCTTCATTTTTATGTAGCCATCGACTTGGGCTTTGTTATGTGAATAATTCTTGTAAATATTGAATTTTTGTAGATAAAAGGAATGAGTTTTGTGTTTGAAATCAACCAAGGTTATGTGAGGAAGCACTTGGGGGAATTTTGCTTGAAAAAATAACGGAAAGGTGGGCAAGTTTGACTAGTCGACTGAGGATGAAAAACGAGCATAAGAATGTTGATAAAGGTTATTTCGTAGGCGTCTGTATATGAATAGGCGTAACCCTCAGGGTAGATATGACTCGCTTCTCTTTATAATCTAGTGTAGATGTTCATATACCAGGTTTTAGTGCAAGTATGCAATTCTCACATATCTAACTACGTACCACTTACGTATTTGTCCTTGTAATACTACTATTTCATTATCATGTTCTTTATACTCCGTTTCAGTGAAAATAATAAGGTTTCGCTGCTCATTTTTACCGTCGTTTGCAGGAACACTTTCTTTTGGTCCTAATGTACTGTATTAATTGTTGATTCAATGCTTTTCCCCACAGTTTCTTGCTGTTTTTTTGTATGATATGATGCTTGATTTTGGGACAATAATTTGCTATATGACTTGGAAATCTGGATCGTATTTTGGTGTTTCAAAATGTCAAAATCATGTGTAGGCTGTCTCAATTTTCTTCATCAAGACCATCAACAAGCATTTCTGGTGAGGTAATCATGTGATACAAAAGAATTGGAAAATGGATTTAATGCACTCATATTGCTTGACTATACCTATATTCTTCCAATCCAATTGTTTTTTTTAATAAGTAGAAACCAAGAAATACCCACAAATTTGGTGGGGTGGTCCAGGAAAAATTAAATAACCAAAAATCCTTAAATTATGCATAGGATAATCATATTTAATGGTAGGAAAAAAGTTTATTTTTTGGCAAGTATGATGCTTATATAAAGGTGTGTTTGGTACCGCACCTGATGCATTTATATTAGTTGTATGAGTAAACTTTAAAATTGGTCAATGCATTTATATTAGTGGTTTGGAGAAAAATCTTAGACTCCATTTGGATAGATTTGAAAATGAATGAATTTTTTTTAAAATACATATATTTCAAATCATGAATTGTAAAGAATTGAGAGAAAAGAAAAAAGTAGAGGAAATCTCTAAATAGAAGAATAGAGAGGAAGAATTTCACAAATGACATGTGAATTTAGAACATAAATTAAAATCTAAGTATTTGTAAATTCACCCAACTTACTTGAAAAAAGTGGTTATTTGTGTGTGAAATTTACAAATTTTAAATCCACCCATCCAAATGGAGCCTTAGAGTATTTGAGTTCTTGGTGAACTAATTTTTAACTATTAACAAACATTTATCGATAAAAAAAATATTAGGAATTGATTATTTTTGTCCCAGGTAAAGACGAAAATTTCTAAGAATTTAAGTTCATGTGTTTTCTTAAGAATATTATTGTTACGTAATACACTATTATTATTATTTTTAAAAAATATTTGATTTTTAATAATGATAATTAATATTACATTATAGTGATACTTAAAAGAAAGTTTTATGCGGATTTCTGTTCACAAAAAATCTGTTCACATATAAATTATATTCACAATTAAGATTTATTTTTTAAATTTTGATCATACATTGATAAGGGTGCATGATTTTTTTTTATTGAGGAAGTCTCCTGTGCACCTGTTACACGGTGCAACTCAAGTTTATTTTTAAAAAGTTACATAATTTATTACCGAAAGGTTGTACAAATTATTACTGAAAAGTTACACTATAAGAGATACACTTTATAATAATAACATGTGTAACTTTTCAGTAGTATTTTATATAACTTTTAAAAAATAAACTTGAGTTGCACCGTGTAACTGGTGCATAGAAGACTAATCTTTTTTTATTTACTAATCCTTTTTTATTTGTTGCTCACCTAAATTTTGTTTTGCAACCTGACTCATGGCTTTGTCTTTTACCGTTTTACGTGGCATGATAAGACTTCAATATATTAAATTATTAATTTAAATTAAAAAAAAAACTAAAAATTTTAACCATCTAATACAATTAAAAAGACATTGTCAATATAGAATTAAAATTACAACTTACTAAGTTATGAGAATAATTTGAGAAATTTAATTTATGATATTAAAATCACGAATACACAACATATATAAGATCAACTTTGTCACTTACTCCTATTTAAATCATCTCACATTATATAGACTTTGATCGAATGTGGACAAATACAGAATGAGTTGATATATTTGAGCAAGTCCTTTATAAATTAATTATAGTGTGCAAATTAAAACTATATATATATATATATATATATATATATATATATATATATCAAAGGTAGTGATGGTTTCGACCGATTGGTTTGAGTTGTCTATTGATATCTATGAGTTAAGATTTTGTCCAACACGTATCAAGATATGTCTTTAAGGTTTGAACTTGCTTGACTAAGTTCTCTGGTTTATTAGTTAACCGTGTGGGGTAGCCTTTTAGCCGTTATGCCAAGTGAAGGCGCAGGCGTTTGTGGGCATAAATCCTTTTTTCAGGTTAATTCATAGATTCTTGATTACTTAGTCCAGTTTGTTTTGGAAAAGTTCCGTGAGACACTATTGATACAATACGGCTTAATTATTAATTCATAGACTATAGATGTCCTCAGTAATTTCCAATATGTGTTGAGCAAAATTCCCAACAGATACTAAGATACAATCGAATACGATCCTGCATTCAAATGGTATCAGAGCCATGTGATAGTAGAGTATCTATTTTGTTATGGTATATGATTCAATACATTTTAAATTCTTATGAATTTATTCAGGTTTAAGGATACTATTAAGAACAGTATAACACAGGAATATGATATTCCTGAGAATTTAGATCTATTAAATAGATGGACCATTCCAAAAATTGAACCTAAAATGGTTTATAAATTGGGAACGTTTGAAAAGTTAGGTTTTAAACAAATTATTAAAACCACTGAATCTTCGATTCCTCTTCATGAAGAAGAAATGGTTATTAAATTACTTAGTAAAAATGATATTTTACCTTTTAAAAGAACACATAAATTCCTTCATATTGGATGTGTCCAAGTTGCCTTTAGGCCTCTTACTTTAAAAGGTTTACCAGAAAGCTTTATTGCTACTCTTAGAGATGGCAGAAACCTTAACTGGAAACAGTCCCTTATGGGAATAATCCAGTCTAGTCTGGCTTTAGGACTCGTCTATTTTGACGCTTATCCTAACTTATCTCTTTCTTTATCTGACAACAATATTCTTGAATCACTAACATTAAATATTAAAACTCATGGTTATAATTATATACCTGGAACTGAGGTAATGTGTATATGTTACCGTATTTATTTTAAACCTCTGTTTACTTTAAACCCTATGTGCAAAAGATTTGAAAATGACAAAAATGAGACTATTCTCATTGAAACCAATTTTGGAAAATCCAATATTAGTACTAGGAGGTCCATTAAATGGGAAGAAATTACTTTCCCAGGTAATTGGATAATTGAACAATCTGTTCCTAATATTCCTTTAATTGATAATAACTTTCATCATATTACACAAAGTAATAATGGAACAATTAGTATTGGTTTTCAAAATAATCAAAGAAGGCAATCTTCTTTTCATACTAGATCTATGTCTATTCTTTATTTTCCCCTTTTGATTATGAGGTTAATTTACCTTCTGATTCTAGAGTTTCTACTTCTTCCTATAAAGAAGATACGTTTAATAATAACGAAAAAATTATTGTTAATAAAAACAATATTATCCACAATGATGGAATTGATCCCGAAACAATTTCGGATTGTAATTTTAAAATATAATTTTTATGAATTCTAAAACCAATTTAGATTTCTCTAAAGGCTCTTTGCCTAGAGCTCATATTAATAAAGAATTCTACAATCCCAAATGGGAAAAATTTCGAACTTGGTATTTTAATTCTTTTTCAAAAGAAGACTTGAATTATTTTGTCAACAGTTTTTATAAATTTTGTGAACAACATAATGAAATTACTTATTATGTTCCTTGGTTTATTAAAACTTTTTATATAAACCATATTTCCGTAATCGAACGAGATTATAAGATTGTCTCGGGAGAGACACAAAAATCTGTTCACCCTCCACATGTTCCTTTTCAAATAGAAAAAGGTGGTCGGATTTTTAATTTCCTTCCATTTTCCACAATCGTTGAAAAAGATGTTTTGCAAATTACTGTCAAACATATTAATCAAATGATTGAGCAAAATAATTTTTGCAATCTTTACCTTTCTATTCTAGGTGAAGAAATTATTTCTTTACATAGTAAGATTGATAAAATTATTTCTCATACTGAAGAACAGACCAAGACAGAGTTTTTAAAAGAAAATGATAATAAAAACTTTGTTATTAAAACTGCTTCTTCGATACAATCTCCTATAGTGATAAAAGACTTCAATATTGAAGCTTCTGTTTCAGATTTTGAAAAAATCATAAGTCATAAGTTTGAAAAACTTAATATTTCTACTCTTGATAATGACTTTGAAAAGGATTCTATTGAATCTAGTAAAACTGAAAGTTTGAATAAAATTAAATGGGCTGACAAGCCAAATTTGTCTAAATACTATTATAAAAGACCAACTCCTATGGATGTTCTCCATGAGGAACAAGAAAATTACTTTACTACCTCTTATTCTGGGAAAAGTATTTATGAATGGAACATTGATGGCGGTGCTGATAAGCATAATTTTACTCAATGCCATCGTATGCTAATGTATAACTCTGCCTGTAGAATCAGTGGTAATAATGATATTCAAACCGCTCAGGCTATCACCGTAGGTTTTACGGGCCAACTGAAAGGTTGGTGGGACAATTATTTAAGTCCCCTAAAAAAACAAGAAATATTTTCTTCTGTTAAAATCGAAAATGGTGAGACTAAACCTAATGTTGTTTATTCTCTTGTTCTTACTATTTTAGAACATTTTACTGGTAGATTTACCAATAAATCCTAAAACACCAAAACTCTTCTTTTAAAAATGAAGTGTAAAACCCTTACTGATTTCAGATGGTACAAAGATACTTTTCTGTCTCGCATTTATGATATTCCTGATTGTAACCAGGATATTTGGAAAAACAAATTTGTTGATGGTCTTCCTTATTTATTTGCTGAAAGAATTAAAAAAGTTCTTAGAAAAGATTCTGACTCTATTTCCTATGAGTCTTATACTTTTGGTCAAATCATAAGTATTACAAGAAGGATTAAATCTTTGTAATGAGATTAAATTAAGAAATCAAATTAAGAAAGATAATTTGTTGGAAAGAAAACAATTAGGTCATTTCTGTGACCAGTTTGGTTTGGACAATCCTAATCCAAAAAGAAATTTTAAAAGAGATTTTGTTCATAAATCCAATTTTAGGAAAAGAAAAAGGTATTCTGATAATAAACAGAAGAAGGAGAAGAAAGAAAAGTATTATGATCAAACTCGTAATAAAAATAAGAAAAACTTTTTTTAAAATAAAAAATACCTTGATAAAATCATTTGTCATAAATGTGGCAAAAATGGTCATTATGCTAACCAATGTTATGCTAAAGACAAGATTAAAAATCTTGATATTAGTGATGACTTAAAAGAAACTCTTTTCAAAATCGTCATGAATTCTGAAAACGAGATTGATTCTAATGAATCTTTTACCGACTCTTTTGAAAATTCTTATGATGATATTTCATCTCTGTCTGACAAAGTTGAGTGTGATAATTGCGCTCTTGGTAAACCTTGTCTTAATTGTATCAATGATACTGATAGCATCAAAACTGATGATGAGTTCTATAAGCTTATGAGTCAATTCCAAGACATGAATATTAATGTCTTAACTGATAATCATATTCTTGAATTTCTTAAACAGGTTAAAGACCCTAGTTTAAGGAATAAAATTATTGAACAATTTGATGATTCCTCTTCTAGTGATAATAAGACTAGCCTTTTTAATAAGGTTAATAATAATTATTATAATATGGGGGAAATTGATAAACTTCTCAAACTTAGGAATATTAAAAATAATCCTATCACTATAAATGATTTAGTTCAAGAGATTGATAATCTCAAAAACAATATCAAAGTTCTTCAAAAACAGAATTTAGACTTCTCGTCTAGGCTTTCTTTCATTGAAAAAGGAAAGAAAAGATTGATGACATTGATACCAGCTCTATAGCCTCTCATGATTTCAGAGAAGAAAATAATTTGTCTAACATTAACATGATTATATCACAAAAGTGGTATACTAAGGTTTCTCTTCTTATCAATAACTCCTATAAAGAGGATTTCATTGCCATGATAGATAGCGGTGCTGACATAAGTGTCATACAGATGGGAAAAATTCCCACTAAGTTTTTTGAAAAAACTACACAATCTCTCTCTCATGCAGGAGGAGGATCTCTAAAAATCAACTATAAGCTTAAAAATGCTTATGTTTGTGTTAATGGTTGTTGTATTCCTAATAACTTTCTAATTGCAGAAGATATTACTAGCCAAATGATTATTGGCCTCCCTTTCCTTTATAAAATTTATCCTCTTACTTTCATTAATGAAAGAGGAATTACAGGAACTTACAATGGAAAACCTGTTACTTTTGAGTTCATTACTAAACCTATTTATAAAGTTCTTAATTTGATCCAAGATCAAATTGATTCTAAAAATAGTCAAGTTAATTTTCTCAAAGAAGAATTAAATTCTTTAACTATTGAAGAAAGGTTAAAAAACCCCAAGCTTCAAGAAAAGATAAATTTTCTTCTTAATAAATTTTCTATTGATATCTGTAATGATTTTCCTAATGTTTTTTGGGACAGAAAGAAACATATTGTTTCACTTCCCTATGAAGATAGTTTCACTAATGAAAAAATCCCTACTAAGTCAAGACCTTGCCAAATGAACTCTGATTATTTGGAGTTATGCAAAAAGGAAATATCTTCCTTATTACAAAAAAAACTTATTACTCCCTCTAAGTCCCCATGGTCTTGTACATCTTTTTATGTCAACAAACATTCCGAGATAGAACGCGGAGTTCCCAGGTTAGTTATTAATTATAAACCTCTTAATAAAGTCCTAAAATGGATTAGACACCCTATTCCTAATAAAAAGGATCTGCTTGATAGACTTATCAATGCTCTTATTTTTTCAAAATTTGATTTAAAATCAGGATTTTGGCAAATACAAATTGACCCGTCTGATAGGTATAAAACTGCCTTTAATGTTCCATTCGGACATTACGAATGGACTGTTATGCCTTTTGGCTTAAAAAATGCTCCTTCTGAATTCCAACAGATTATGAATGACATTTTCTCCCCTTTTAGTAATTTTATCATTGTTTATATTGATGATATTCTTGTGTTCTCTAAGGACATTGAAATGCATTTTAAACATCTTGACATTTTCAAAGAAATAGTCATAAAAAATGGTTTTATTTCAAACAAAAATAAAATTTTTGGGACATTTTATTGAAAAGGGAAATATTATTCCTATCAACAGGAACATTGAGTTTGGAAATAAATTTCCTGATATCATTACTGACAAAACTCAACTACAAAGATTTTTAGGAAGTCTTAATTATGTATCTTCTTATATTAAAAATCTTTCTGAAGATTCTGCTATTTTATACGATAGACTTAAAAAGAATCCTTTACCTTGGAATGATAATCATACCAAAGCAGTCATTAGAATTAAAGAGAAGGTTAAGAGTATTCCTTGTCTTATGCTTGCTAATCCCCTATGGGAAAAAATCGTTGAAACTGATGCTTCAGATTTGGGGTATGGTGGTATTCTTAAACAGGTTAATCCTGAGAATAAAACTGATTATATTGTCAGATTTTATTCAGGTAAATGGAATAATTCTCAAAAGAATTATTCTACCATAGCTAAAGAAATTCTTGCTATTGTTAAAAGCGTCCTTAAATTCCAGGATGATTTGTACAATCAAAAGTTTACTATTAAAACTGATTGTAGAGCTGCTACTTTCATGCTTACCAAAGATATTGAGCATAATGTTTCTAAACAAATGTTTGCCCGATGGCAATCTCATCTTGCTTATTTCGACTTTAATATTATCTTTAAAGAAGGGAAAGATAATCATCTTCCAGATTTTCTAACTCGAGAATTTATTTCTTAATGACAGAAATGAGCCATTCTGGGAGAAGTCTCTATTCCTCTTATAGAGGAAGAGGAGGAAGAGGTCATCCTCCTATTTACCACGGGAAGAAATCCCTTATCAACCAGAATATTTCTGGTGTCAGTTCCTCCTCATCAGGAGACAACACTCAGAAGGAATTCCAAGAATTCCTCAGACAGAGGGGAAAAAATATACCAGTTGAGGACAATTCCTCAAAAGCCGACGATCAAGAGTCCTATGCCTCTGTCGCTCAGAATGAATATACTTACTTTAATTCTTCCAAGAAAGAATTAATATTAATTCTTGAAGAAGATGATACTAGATTCAAAGAATCCCCATGGATTCTAATGGAAAAATATTTTCCAAATAACAGTTGGAATACTGGTTCTTACAAATCCAGGGGCTTTTATGAAGCCATCCTTACCAGCTTAGGAAGTGTGGAAATTCAACACTTTCCACCCAAGAGTAAAACTATTAATTACTCTAAGTTTATCCTTGAAAGGATTATCTCCATCCAAGAATGGAGTATTTCACCCTTTTCCGAAAAAAGTATGGTCAATGAAGTCTCTCGAACGACCATCCAGTACAATTACTGGGATTATTTGCAAAGCTTTTATAAAACTCTTCTTTACCAGAATGTCAAACATTCTCATACCTGGCTGATAAAAAGTTGTGATAATATCAGCAAAAGTCATATTCCAAACTGGCTCACTTCTTGGTGGGAAACCTTTGGAGCATCGGCAAGTATCTTACCTGAAGAAGTTAAACCTCTTCTTGAAGAATATTCTATTATTTCTTCTGATTTTGTTACTCACAATACAAGTAGTAAAACTACCTGTAGATTTTTTATTGACTCAGGTATTCCATGGGTCTGGAAGTGGATACCAGAATTTGGGTTCACCAATGATAATACTCCTTGTTTATGGAGAATTCACATGACAAGGTTCTGGAATAACCTAAGTGTTATTACCCCAGGCTCCAATGAGTCACCTCTCCAGGAAAATATCGATAGGATCAAATCCAAAATCGATGAATTCAGAAAAATTTCTGATAAAAAGGCCACTAATATGTTGCCATCTTTTTCAGAATATTCTAAGAAATATTTTGGTATTCTTCCAAGAGAGAAAATTATGGATATGTATATGGATCATATCAAAAAAGATCTTTTTAATGAAATAGATTTTTCTGATTCAAAATCAGACGCAACCATGCATTCAGGATCTGGTCTTCAAGATGCTCAAGATCCAAATGATGATTATCAAGATTTTTCTTTACAGGAAAGTTTTGATCTCTTGAAGAATTCTCTCAAAGAGAAACTCAAAGGAAGAAAGGACTTATGAATCCATATGAAGACTGGGTCATTCATTTATGGCCTTCCCGTTTTAGGACTAATCCACAAATTTGGCAAGTCCCATACCATGTCGCAGTTGATGAAAATAATCACTGGATTTCTGATAAAAATTATCTCAAAGCTCTCAGAAAAAAGATTAGGACTCTTGAAACTGGAATTCCTATTCTTAAAAGGCTCAATCGCCCAACCGAAAGACTCGAGAAGACATTATTCCTTCTCAGAAAGCAGGCTTCTCTATTAGCAATATAAAAGCCAAGATTTTTCAAGGGCATTTCCGGGCAAAATGCATCTTCAGAAACGACAAAATCAAATTTCGTCATCGCCTACATCAACAGACAAGGAACTGTTCATAAATAGTAAATTACTATTCAAACTTTTTACTATTCATGCTTTTTATTTTCGGGATGAAATCCGGGGTTCATGTCCGGTTCTTCCCCTATAAATATGTGTGTTTCATTCCTGAAGGAGGTACGCTTGAGTACGCTCGCCCCTTCTTTCTCTCTCTAAACTCCTCTCTTGTAAATTTTGTAATCTTTTAAGTTTTTATAATATCTCAGCCTTGGCTCATTAAGAGGTATATTGCTTATTTATTTTTCTGTTTTAATTTTTAATTTTGTTGGATCGCCGCCTTAATGGTCGGCTAATTTACTTGTATTGAATCATGACCTGACTTAATATTACTTTGCTATCATGTGCTGTTATAACATGTGATTGTATTATCATATTCGATGTATCAAAGGTAGTGATGGTTTCGACCGATTGGTTTGAGTTGTCTATTGATATCTATGAGTTAAGATTTTGTCCAACACGTATCAAGATAGGTCTTTAAGGTTTGAACTTGCTTGACTAAGTTCTCTGGTTTATGAGTTAACCGTGTGGGGTAGCCTTTTAGCCGTTATGCCAAGTGAAGACGCAGGCGTTTGTGGGCATAAATCCTTTTTTCAGGTTAATTCATAGATTCTTGATTACTTAGTCCAGTTTGTTTTGGAAAAGTTCCGTGAGACACTATTGATACAATACGGCTTAATTATTAACTCATAGACTATAGATGTCCTCAGTAATTTCCAATCTGTGTTGAGCAAAAGTCCCAACAGATACTAAGATACAATCGAATACGATCCTGCATTCAAATGGTATATACATACATCTTCATTATATAAGTATTAGAAGCAAATACTTCTCAATACAACATGATTAATAGAGCTATCAAAACAGGCCGTCGGGGAGGGGCGACCTAAACCCACAAAAGCCCGCCTTTTGGCGGGGCGGGGCGGGGCGGGGCGAGACAGGCTGAAAATATGGTGGGCCGCAAAAACTCTAACCCAACCTATTTAATGGGCGGTTGTGGGCTTTGACGGGCCATCCCAATTTTTAAAAAAAATATATAAATAATTATGAATTATACCTTTAACTAAATTCATTAAATAAAATAACATAATTAATTTAAAATTAAAGATCTCACCACGAGTATCACAAGTCGCATAACGTAAAGTTCATCAAATATAATTAAAATCTCATTTTATAAAATAAAATTCACAAAATAATTTAATATTTTGAAGATATAAATTTAACACAAACAACAAAATCTCTCAAAATTCATCAATCATTACATTATTATATCATCTTGGCGACGATGATTGACTACACCGAAGCCGGAAGACTGAGTAAAGTGGCACCGTTATTAACTACCATGGATAAGGTTTGAAGCTTAGCTACTAGGTTTGTTGTTTTTCTTTTGGTGAGAGGATAATGACGATTTATTATTTTATTGAAAAGAAATTAAGAAAATAAATAATAAAAATTATAAATTTAAGAATTAATTAAAAAAATATTATATATAATACATGTATTAATATATACATACATACATATAATAAATAAAAACTGACGGGCTGGCCCACCCCAACCAGCAGCCCGCCCCGCCTAGCCTGCGGCCCAAACGGACTGGCCGTCTACGGACTTAAAAATGTTTGGCCTAACCCTCATTTTATTATGGCAGGGCGCGTTGGCCCAACGGGCTCAACCCATTTTGACGGGTCTAATGATTAATATTATTAAAAATACATATAAAAACATTTTTTTAATAGTGAAACTAATTTAAGTAGCAATTCTAATGATTAATATTATTAAACACATATAAAAACATTTTTTTAATAGTGAAACTAATTTAAGTAACAATTTTAATCCATATTTGATGTAAACTACTAAAATGTAAGATAAGTAAAGAAATGTAAGAAAGAAGGAACTTGGCAATCATGAGATAATGATTAGAGGCTCCTAACAAAGTAGAAGGCATAATTTCATCACCTAATGCTTAGCTGCGTAGTGGTTAGATAAATAGGTAGGGGTATCTGGAATATCTTAGGCATCAGTTAATTAATCATTCCGTCCAATTTGTTTTACTTTTTAAATTCTTTTATAAATTTGATTTATAATTTTTAAATACATAAAATAAATTTTTATTAAAAATATTAATCCATTTAAGTGAATAAAACTATTAAAATATAATTTTACGTACAATTAGTATTGGAATGAAGAGTATAATTTAAAGATATATGGAAAAAATGATTAATGATATGAAAAATAAAATTGAGACAGAGAGAGTATTAGACTATTTAAATTATGAGTATTAGACAGAGAGATTATTAAGATATATTAGACTAGATAATGACAGCTAAACCGACACCAACACTTTTGTTGCTCATGCCGAGACGCCTAAATGCGAGTCTTGCAGTTAGAATGTAGATGCTTATCCACCGTCCGATCAACGAGCTAGGGATAGTCCGCCTGAAAGCGCGTCCGTACACTTTTAAGAGGAAGACAATAAAGTTTGATTGAGTGGGGTGAATTCGAAATCTAATATTATTACATAATTTTAAATAGTTATATTTTTTAAACATAAAATCATTGATTCTATTAGTTAATGACGGACGGGTCAATAGATGATACGACCAATTATGAGATGAATAATGAATTTCAGTGATCAATTATGAGAGTGTCCAAAAATAGAGTACCAAACGTTAAAAAAAAAAACCTTTGAATACTAAAAATAATATTTTCCTTCATTTATTTTTAGTAATTAATTACAGAGTATTTGCCTTTTCTATTTTATCAAAAATTCAGAATAACTTATTGAGTAATAAAGTTAGTTACAGATCAGGACATACAAGTAGATTCTCCTACTTATTATTTGACTACTTTATTTTTAACGAAAGGAGTGCTATATAAATGATTTTTTGACTTAAAAAAATTAAATGTGTTTTCCTTGAAAATTGTAATACCCATATGTGCTCATTTTCGAGAAAATTACAGCTAATTATAGTAAGATTGATGCCTACACATTTTATTTTAATACTTTTAACCTTATCATTCAAGAGATATATAATACTCTCTCTGTCCCAAACTAATTTGCACACTTTCCATTTTGGATTGTCCCAAACCAATTTGTACACTACTTAAAAGAGAAACATCGATTTGTGTGCACACTCACAAAACTTTTCACATACTTACCCATACACAATTACTTTATTTAAAAAATACATTTTTCTTAAACCGTATGTCATCCCAGGGGTGCAAATACCCCTGGGACGAAGGGAGTATTACTGTATGGAATTTTTAATACTTTAAGGATTGGTTGGAATAGGGAGATAATCTATTGTTTATGTAATATTGATTTTCAAAACACTATAGGCATTTTTATGTTATTTGTGAATGTTTAATATATTTATTTATTTATTATTAAAAAAAATATGACTGCATGAGAACGATAAGTGCCCCTTAAATTAATTTTGCTGTATATTTTAAAATTGAATTAACTATTTTTAACATATTCTAATAAAATATTTAATAATATACACAAAAGGAAATAAATTTTACAATAAAAGTGGTTCGTCGTGTACCTTTTAATTATGTGCGAGAGCATTAATAAATATTGCACTCAAATAAATATTGAGACTTTTTCATTATAACGTATAGTGTGTTTTTCATTAAATTTATTCCTATTTATTTTTATTGAAACACTCACTAAATTTATTTTGTTACCCTATATATTTTTACATTTCATAATTTTATCGCCAAATGATGCTCAAATCTCATTAATTTTACATATACAAACAATTATTTACTCATAAATTAATGATCTCAAAACAAGAATAAAAATTGTTGTTCTAAAATAAACCACTGTGAAAACTTAATATCATAATGACAATATATATTGTTATTTTTTAGTTAACTACTGTTTTAGTAATTTCTAAGAATAACGATTTATACCTTTTGTAGTAACCCTTACTTATTTTATCCACTTTAGATTTGGATAGATGGAACAAAACAATTATAGTTAAAAAGTATTACTTAATTATCATTATTACTTCTTTAATTCAACAATACATGCATACTTTTTTTTTTTATTGGAATGTTACACCATATTTTTATAATATTTATTTATTTACATAAAATTTTACTCATTGCATAATTTTTTAAAACTGGGCATCTAAAAATTCCCACAATATATATATATTATTTTTATGTTTACGTGAATTTATCTTATTGTGTGTATCGTCCAAAAGCAACATATTCCAACATTGGCCAAATGAGAATCGATGAAACACTCTCATAATTTAGATTTTATTTAATACATTATTTTTCTTATAGTACGTATGTAAAGTCCAAGACCACACATTATATATGATGTAACGGTTTTATTTATGACAGATTTTGTTAATTCATTTTATATGCACTCTCGTAGATATATGGTAACTAGTATTATATATATTTCAGATGATATAATAATAGTATTAATTGAATGCTACCAGCTCTCTCTCTCTCTCTCTCTCTCTCTCTCTCTCTGAAATCATTAACCAAAGGGAACATAACTCTGCAACTCAAAACCCCACTCTTCAATATCACTCATCTCCTATTTCTATTACACAAAATTAGAAACAAAATTAAAGCTTCCTTCAATCACAGAGAGAGAAACCAACCAAAAATGACGATTATTTCTCCTTCTCTCTTCACATTCTTCTCAATTGCTCTCCTCCATTTCTCCATGCACGCCCACACAGCCACGCACTGGCAGGATGTACAAGTCCTGAAGCACCTCAAGAGTACAATCACTCCAAGCACAATCCCCCCGGGCTCCTGCATCGACTCATGGGACTTCTCCCTCGACCCCTGCGACGCCCTCTTCTCTGACAAATTCACCTGTGGCTTCCGCTGCGACGTCGTTTTTAACTCCTCCTCCCGACTCACCGAACTCGCTCTCGACTCCGCAGGCTACTCCGCCCCTCTCTCCGCCGTCTCCTGGTCCCTCCCCTACCTTGAAAACCTCGATTTCTCCACCAACAACTTCTCCGGACCCATACCCGACTCGCTATCCGGACTCACCCGCCTCAAGCGACTCGGTCTCTCCCACAACTCGCTCTCCTCCTCTGTCCCCGACTCACTCGGCTCTCTCCCCAACCTCGAAGAGTTGTATCTGGATAACAATTTTCTCAGCGGTGCAATACCCTCAGCTCTCAACGGTCTCAAGAATTTAAAAAGGCTCGAGATTCAAGGCAACCAACTCAACGGCGAGTTTCCGGACCTGAGTCAACTCAGCAATCTGAATTTCCTCGACGCCAGCGACAATTCCATCTCCGGCGAGCTCCCGGAGTCCCTTCCGCCGTCCCTCATCGAGCTCGCCATGAGAAATAACCAGATACAGGGCAATATCCCGGTAACAATCGAGAATCTACCCTTCCTGCAAGTGATAGACCTGAGTCACAACCAACTCAGCGGGTCAGTCCCAGCGAGTCTGTTCACCCACCAGTCGCTGGAGCAGCTAACACTGTCGTACAACCAGTTCGGGTCGGTTCAGGCCCCGGCCAATTTGGGGCTCACGAGCCCGCTGATATCCGTGGACCTGAGCAACAACGAAATCCGCGGGTTATTACCCGGGTTCATGGGTTTAATGCCCCGACTGTCAGCTGTATCCCTGGAGAACAACAAGTTCTCGGGTCTGATTCCGACCCAGTATGTTTTCAAGGTGTTGGGCGCGGGTTTGGGCCAAGAGACGGCCCAATTCGAGAGGCTTCTGCTGGGGGGAAACTACCTATACGGGCCGATACCGAGCGGGTTTCTGGATCTGAAAGCGGGTTCGGTAACGGTTCGGTTAGGGGATAACTGTTTGTACAGGTGCCCGCTAAGATTGTTTTTCTGTTCGGGTGGGTCCCAGAAAACGTTGATGGAGTGCAGAGCCTTTGGCCCTATCATTCCTCGAGTAGTGTGAAGATGTCCTTTATGGTCCCTAGTAATTAATGGCCTCTGTAATAATTTTTTTTATTATTTAATTTTGATAAGAAATGATAATTTGTTTATTGTTTTATTTTAGTATGACTTCGTGGATGTAATCATCGTTGTAAACTTTTATTTAGGGCGCTGTTTGGTAGATGATAGTAATAAAACAAATCTACATTCATTATTTTAGGGGTGTAAATGAGTCAAACTGATTCGGAATTTACTCGTGCTCGATTCGTAAAAAATTGAAATCGACTTGAATCAAATTGAGACGAGTTCGAGTAGCTCGCGAGTTCGAGTTTATAAATACTCGACTCGAAAGGCTTGCGAGACTAATTGAGCTTGTATAATATTTAATATTTTTTCACTAATTTCTTATACATAAAATAAAATTATCAAACTCGAGTCTAGGCGAGCTTAAATTTTAAACAAAAAAGAGCTAAAATATGTTTAATACTTCTTCTCCTTGGACAGATTCAGGGACATGGGGCAATCGTTTCTTTGTACTACCTCCATTTTAAAATAATTTTCATATTTAAAAATAACATATAAATTTAAAAATAGAATATATGAATTAAAAATTAATAACAATATTTGATTGAAGTCTTATTATTTAATTCGAAAGACAAATTATAAAACAAATCTATTAAATGATCTTCTAAGATAGCACATAGTAGAGAAATACTCTTTCCGTGTCGTAGGAGTTTGCACCCTATAAAATGACATATTTTTTTTAAAAAAATTGTTTTGTACATAAAGTAGTGGTATATGAGTAAATATTTATAGTTTTGCGAATGTACAAGTAAATTAATGTCCCTTTTTTAACAGTGTGCAAATTTGTGTGAGACGTCTAAAAATGAAAAGTGTGTAAATTTCTATAAAATAGAGAGAGTATATTTTATTAAGTGTAAATATTTTTTTAAATATGTAAAAATAAAGTTTAAACGTGTAGATAAGATAAATATGAAAATTGAATTGAAATGAATTAAATATATTTTATATAAATGTGTTCCACTTGAATTGAAAGCATTAATGATACTGTAATATAAATATTCCGTTATTTTGGAACTAGATTTTAACTCCGTTTGTGATCTTTCACGGATGATACAATATTGTGAATAAAAATATAATATTTTCATTCTGCAGAAGTTTACAATATTCCTAGGGATACAATTTTTAATATAAATGTATAGAATATAAATTGTAAAATAATGATTTTAAGAATAGAAATTTTAAAAAATATTTTTGTTTTAATAATATTCAAATTTTTATAAATTAAATATATAAATTTTTATGAGACTGTAAATTGAACTTTTCATGCTTATAATGCGTGCAAGATGAAGTTGAGTAGTTGACCAATAATAAGTGAAATGGAAAGGAAAAAAAGAACTTGAATATTTAATCCTTCGGGATTTATGGCGACGTTTTTTGGTTGGATTTGAGCATGTTATTATTTTAGTATTCCTTTCAGCTCTGAAACAATTTTTATACTTAGGATATTATACGAATATAAAAATAAAGTACGTGGATATAAAATTAAATAAAAAATATAATTTATTAATTTTTATGCATATAGAATGTTAACATTTTAAGTGCAGAGTTGGATCAAAATCTATTATCTATCTCATTCATTAAATTTATAATATCAAATACTCACTCCGTGTCACTATAAGTTGTTCATTTTGTCATTTTTGTCTGTTCCACCATATGTTGCTCATTTGCTTTTTTTTACCTTTTATGGAAACTACTATTCACTTATTTATTATTTTTTTTAATATTTTTTACACTATTTTTATTACTTTTTCACATTTTCTCATCACATCATTTATACTTTTTCACTTTTTCTATCACATCACTTGTACTTTTGCACTTTTGCTTTAATGCGTGTGTTCAAAATCAATGAGCAATTTATAGTGGGACGGAGGGAGTACTATATTTGTCTCATTTCTTTTTCTTTTTTTAAAAAATTTGGGACACAATATTAAAGAAGATATGTAGTATATGAGTGTGAAGTTAAATAATAAAATATTAAAAATATATTTTATTAATTTTTGTGAGATAAATTTATTTAAGGTGTAAAAAAATAAAATATCTCTAAATAAAAAATGTAAAAAAAGAGTTGAGTGTTAGGAGTAACACTTTAATTTAATTTTTACTTTAAAAATATGTACTCCTGATCATAAAAAGTGAAATGATGGGAGAAGTGTGTTTGTACTTTGGAAAAGGTAATAAGAAAGAAGTGGAAGGACAATACTAGATTGAGTTTGAGTCTCCCGTGATATCTATCATTCACGTGCCGTCTCTTCTCTCTCTCTCTCTCTTACCACTTTAGACTTTAGAGTGATGGCCTTGTGAATTTATTCACTGAAGTGGGAATAACCCCAATCTCCACTATAACTGGTCTCGTTGGATTTGGCCCACTTCATTCATTTTTAGAAATATCTACAGTCCATTAACGACAAAGTGATATACTAGCACAATACAGATGTACTATTCAATTAACCACAAAGTAATATAGCTCTAATAGCACTCCCAAGGATTGTCACCAAATTTGCCACCAACATTAAAATCATCTCCAATCATAAAACTCAAATCTTAACTCAATGAATATTCTCACTTTAATAAAATTTATTTTTTATTTTTTTATTATAAATGTATAATTAATTTTATAATTTGTTATTCATATTTAAATCATTAAAAATTAATTTAATAAAAATATATATTTAATAAAAAAAATTAAAGAACAATGATACAATGATTTAAATCACAAAAAAATTCCAGTCAAACTCAATTTGGAAACCATTCCCAGACATTTGGGCAATTTTTAGGTGATATTGGAGGATCTGGAAGTGATCTCGGAGAATACTAAAATTTGTATTAGTCAGATTTAACTTGTATTTTATTTGCGTAGTTATGCTTTTGTATTTTATTTATGTATTTCTTATTGTGTTTTTGTATTGTATTTCTTTTATGTTCTATTGTGTATTTGCTATGTTGTAATCTTTTAAATTTAAATATGATATTTTTTTAATAATTAGTTATAATTTTAAATTTTATTTAAATACAATAAATATTTATATTTTAATACTTAATTATTAAATTATATTATAAATAAATTCAATATTAATATATACTACACTTACATAAAAATATATATATAATACACCACATAATACAATAAATATATAAATCAAACAAACAAAATGATAAAAAAAAAAGAAAAAAAAAAGAAATGGGTTTGAGTATAGGAACAGTGCGTGGCAAATTTGCCACGCACTGTTCACAAATGGTATTTTACCACAATATTTGAGTCGCTATTGGATCCCAATATCTGCTTCAAATTGCCGTTTGCGTCGTGAATTGCGGTCCATTGGGACTGCTCTAAGTATTTAACATTTGAGTAGGTATAGTGACGAGGAATTTTTTTTTTTTAAATATAAACTTGTATCCAAAGTGGTTTATACAATAAAAATGGTTTATATAATACTTCATCTTTAACATTTCAATACTTAAAACATCATGTATTCGAGTTATAATTTTACTAATATTTTAATTTCCTTAATTCAACCTATGAACATTATGATAGATGTAATGTAATTTCCTTAATTTTACTAAATGTTTTAATTCATCAATAAACTCATAAAAATATGATACAATTACAAACATTTGCTAAAATATTACAAATGTTTTAATTCATCAATAAATTGATAAAAATATATTACAAATGTCCTGTAAATACTAATAATAAAATCTTCATAACTAATGAAATTATTAGTCAAAATAAAATTAATAAAAATATACTAATTCCTCCACGAAACTACTTTGTGAGTGTAAGATTTTTTTTAGATGTATAAAAGTAGAATTGAAACGTTCAAATAAAATAAGGGGACACTTGATATGAATTTAAGATGAGAATGATGATGAGTATCATTAAAGAATTAATCACTATATAATTGGTGATTATTCTTTGGTTTACTTTATTTTTATGATCTTATTCATTTGTAATAAATAATGCCAAGCACTAGAGGATTCATTCGCATTGTACACCCTCATTACCCCAAACAAGTGGACCTTGTGATAAATTGAAAAAAAGTAATAATTAATAAGAACACAAGAATTTGGTAACCCAATTCATCACAGAGCGACTACGATTGTGGGCGTACCAAGCCGGGATAATATCACTGATAATAATGTGTATGAATGAGAGTACTTTTTACAAAATACAATTGCCATCTATATATATAGAGAATGAAAATTCTATCTAATCTATAGCCCATCGGGAGGCTCAAGGCCCAATGAACTTTATGATATAATGTCCACACAACATATATTTATTTACAACACTCCCTCTTGGACATTACAAATTTGATATCTATATCTCATTTAACATTGATATATAATTTGAAATAACACATTAGTTATACAAGGAAAAAGAACAACTATTGATATTCCAGATCCAATCTTCAGGATTGTTTTGAAGTTGATACTTTCCCTGAAGATAATAGTCTATCAAGTCGACACATCTCAATCCCAAGAATATACTTCTCAAAAGTAGATGTAGGATGAGATTTAGTAAACAAATATTTAAGATTGCCACTTAAGCGTACTTTTTGTATTATAATCTCACCACTCTTCTGAAGTTCGTAAAGATAAAAGAATTTTGAGAAAATATGTTTTGCTAAGTTCCCTTTAATATAGTCTTTACTCATTTGAGCAGTACATGCAACATCATCTTAATAAATTGTTGTATAGGTTATGTCATTTATAGGGATACCACACGAATTATAAATGTATTTTACCAATAATTTTAACCAAACACATTCTCGTAGGGTCTTATATAGAACTGCAATCTCTGAATAATGGTGATTACCATAGTCTGTTTAACGGATCTTCATGAGATTATTTTACCAACATAGAGAAAACGTAACTAGTTTGAGATTTAACAGTGTGGGGATCAGATATATAGCCAACATCTGAATAACCTACTAGTATTTTGTCTTATTTTATTGGATAAAATAAACCAAGATCTTGTGAACCTTAAAGATATCTTAATACGTGTTTAACACCATTCAAATGCCTCCTTATAGGAGAGACACTAAATCATGCAAGTAAATTTATTGCAAAAGCAATATCTGGTCTAGTGCAGTTTGCAAGATAGAGTAGTGCACAAATCGCGCTAAGATAAGGAATTTCTGGTCCTAATATCTCTTTAGTATCTTCTTTAGGTCTAAATGAGCAATTTTTCGCTTCAAGGGAATGAACAATCATTGGTGTGCTAAGTGGATGGGATTTGTCTATATGGAATCTCACTTTTTTTTTTTAAGTGGATTGACTGGTGTATAAGAATTCCTTTAAGGAGGTGTTCGATCTGCAGGAAGAGATAAAAGTTGGTTTTATCCAAAGTTTTCATTTCGAATTTAGTTTTTAAGATCGAAATTGATTTTTCAATCTCTTTCCTTGTTCCTATTATATTTAAATCATCAACATATACTGAGATGATACAAAAACCATTGAGTGATTTCTTCATAAATACATAAGGAAAAACTTCATTATTTATATATTCATTCTTTAGGAGAAATTCACTAAGTTGATTATACCATGTTCGACCTGATTGTTTTAAACTATATAATGAACGTTGTAGTTTTATACTAAATATACTACGATCTTCATTATTCCACATATGGGGAATCTTTAATCCATCAGAAATTTTTATTTAAATATCGGTATCTAATGGTCCATATAAATATATATAAATACAATGTCCATCAACTGCATTCCCAAAATAATTCAACTGCTAGGAATATACTGTAGCGGAACTTTATAATGTTCATAACAGGAGAATATGTTTGATCACATTAAAATCAATAATGGATCTCTACGAAAAATCCTTAAACTATTAATCTCGTTTTGTATCTCTCTACCTTATTATTTCATTTTATTTTCGTACAAATACCTATTTGTATCCTTCAGGGATATAATATTTGGGGTACGTACGATAGAACCAAATACTTTTCTTTATTTAGCGAGTCTAGCTCTACCATATTCGCTTCTTTCTATTGTATCTAATCAAAGTACTTTAGGCACCCAATTTAGGTATTGGATCCAGAATTTAGAAAGAGCAATTGTGGGTACGGATACATTATCGACAACAGTGATAATGCATCTGACAAATTACTTGCTAAGTATTGCAAGTTAATTATCTTTTGAACTTCCAGTTCAATTTGTGTAGTGTGTGAGTCGAAATATTTGAAGATCTTTTTCATTTTGAAAAGTTTTTCGACATTCATTTAATTTTAATTTCTAATCTCCACCTAATGCTGAGAAAATATTCTTCATCAAATGTGCAGTCAGTGAACGGAGTCATAAATTGATACCCTATCAAATGTTCTAGGTATTTCACAATAGATGGAGATACAGAATCAATGTGTATATCTAGATTCTTTTAAGGGCCCATTGAGGTGCGCTTTAGAAGAAATATAGGAATATATATTGCACAATCAAATATTTGGAGATTGGAAATGATTATTATTTTCAACGCACTAGTTATAAAAAAGGAGTAGAAATGATGTGCAGTAAGTCAGGTTTGAGTTAGATTAGCTACATGTAAAATTTCATGCCTCAACATGTAGCAGCTAAGTTGGAATTTTTACAGTAACTGTCTAGCGATTAATTTGATGCATCATACTAGTGATTCAGCTAGATCATTTTGGGTGTGGACTTAATGGACTTAATGTTTTACTTTGATTTTTCACTGTCATATAATATACTCCCTCCATTTCAAAATATATGTCATTTTAGTTTTTTATACTTTTGTCATAATATATGTCATTTTAGATTTTACACCCAATCAACTTCAATTATCCATTTCCCAATGCATTGTTATTGGTTAAAATAACATTCCTTAATATGCGTGATACATGTTAGAATGACATATATTTTGAAATGGAGGGAGTAAATATTAAAAGCCTTTAATTTGAGCTCACTCTTACTAACATTATCTATTCAAATGAATCTAATTGACAATTTGAGAATTGAGACACAAGCTCAAATGATTTTGCAATAAATTGTGCAAAAATATTATGACATGTGGATAATAAACACATACAAGTCCGCCGTGTAGAAAAATTAATTATGGCCATAAGTTAGTAAAATAGTCTGAATACTATATGTATTAGTCCACAAATATCTACATTAAATTGTTCATAAAATATAGGAGATTTTATTCCAACTTTAATATGAGACAATCATACAATAAGTTTATACTTAGACATGTCTCTCAAACATATTCATTTACAGAAGGATTTATTTTATGTGGCATACTATGATCAATTAAAATAGATAAAATCCGACAAATCATGATATATTTTGGATGGACAAATCTCTGATGCTATAATTTGAAATGAATATAATTTACCTCTTCAAGATGTTGAATTTCATTTTGAATATAATTTAGAATCAAGTGGTCTTCCACGCTTCAGACGTCATTTAGATTCATTAGCATCTAATATTGTATTTTTCATAAGTATTTTACTTTATCAGAATATTTTCCACAATAATTTGGTAACTCTTCTGGAGTTATTAAAAATGTTCGGTAATATATGACGTCACAACATATATATAAGAAATATAATGACAATGTATATCTTAATTACTCATTTTAAAGTTATCAAAGTTAACTTTTAAAAGATTTTCATTGTACATGTTTATGTTTGCTTCAGGAAACTAATATAAGGAGATTCATTTAAGGGACTTCCAATCTCAACCATCTCAATTATTATAATGGTCTCTGCCATCATTTTTATCTACCATTTTATATAATTGATAGTTTTCATCATTTTTTTTGTTAATAATTTTATTTATTCACTTAAATGATCCTTCAGGGATCCCATAAACAATATGAAATCTTTTTAATAAGATATTCATTTTTTTTATTCTTATTGAGATGATGTTAGAGAATAATTTGTATCTTTGTCTTCTGAACAAAGAAAAATTCAAATTTTTTGTATAATTGACCCACTTAAGTAAGATAACAAATAAAAATGAATCTCAATATACAAAGCTCAAGTTAAGTAGCTATAATTGCTAAGGGCAAATTTAATTAAATTTTATGAGTAATATCAGGTATTTGATCTAATATCCTTAAAACTAAGAAGATCATGCTCATAAGTTGTGGAAATAATCACATATTTTTAAAATAATTAATACCCATACAATAAATAATTGAATCTCTATTGGAGTATATTATTAGGATATCATTAACAATTTTTATGATACTTTCCTTATTTCCAATTAAAGTTTGGTAAAATATACTATTTTTCAGGATAAAATGTGATAGTATTTTCTAGTTTCTACTAAGCATAAAATGGTATCTTTTTTTATAAGCCAAAATATACAGTTAAATTATGCATATGCATTAGGAATATTAAGGAGAGCCCAAATTACACACCGATTTATCAGCCACACAAGGTTTACTTAGATCCTTCAAGGCCCAACAACTAATCATAGTTATTAGGCCAAAATAATTTAATGAACTGATCCAAAAGCTTAGGATAAAAAGTTGACTCATATATTATATGAGCAACACTTACGCAGAAATTTTCTACCGTAGAAATTACTAAATATAGAAAAAAGAGAAAGATGCGCTCACGCGCGTGTATGGATACGGCTAACAACATAATACCAATTAAACATGCATGATCTAACCCAAGACACCATGCATATTCCCCTGGACAATCCCCACGCTAAGAAGCTGTTGGCAATCCCCCTTTTATTTTTCAAGTTTATTTCAATTTTTTATTTTTTATAATTATTATGTTGATTAAAAAATATTTATATAATATTATATTATAAATAAATATTTATATATAAAGTAACACATATTTAGTAACACACATTTGTCTTCAAATTTGTGTTATTATATGAGCAAATGTGTGTTACTGTAAGGACAAAATATATTTTTTATGAGAATAAATATGTGTTTCTTAGTTTATTTATCACCCATTTAAATCTAGGTATATTATTTCATATAATACATATGTTATTATATGAAAAAAATAATTATTTCTAGAAAGATAAATAAATATTTGTGAATAATCAATATTGTTCTTATAATAACAAACATTTTGTTCTTGCATTATGTGTAAAAATTATTTATTCTATAAAAATAAACGAGTATATGTAAAATAACAATATTTTATAAGATAGTAACACACATTTATCTCCCAATTTATGTTACTATATGGGCAAAATATATTTTTATGAAAATAAATATGTATTTTTTAATTTATTCATCATCCATTTAAATCTAAATATATTGTTTCATGTAATACATATGTTATTATATGAAAAAATAATTACTTCTATAAAAATAAATAAATATTTGTGAATAGTAAATACTTGTTCTTATAGTAACACATATTTTGCTCTTGCATTATGTGGAAAATTATTTATTCTATAAAAATAAATGAATATGTATACAATAACATCATTTTATAAGATAGTAACACATATTTTCTCTAATAGTAACACACATTTATCTCTTTATTTGTGTTACTATATGGGCACATGTGTACTACTATATGGGCAAAATATATTTTTATGAGAATAAATATGTGTTTCTTAATTTATTCGTCATCCCTTTAAATCTAGGTATATTGTTTCATGTAATAAATATGTTATTATATAAAAAATTTAATTATTCCTATAAATTTAAGTAAATATTTGTGAATAATTAATATTTGTTATTATAGTAACACACATTTTTGTCTTGCATTATGTGGACAATTATTTATTCTATAAAAATAAATAAATATATGTAAAATAACAATATTTTATAAGATAGTAACACATATTTGCTTTAATAGTAACACACATTTGTCCCCCAATTTGTGTTACTATATGTGCAAATGTGTGTTACTATGAGCAAAATATATTTTTATGAGAATAAATATGTGTTTTTTAATTTATTCATCATCCCTTTAAATCTAGGTATATTTTTTCATGTAATGCATATGTCATTATATTAAAAAATAATTATTTCTATAAAAAATGTATTTGTGAATAATCAATATTTATTCTTAAAGTAACACACATTTTGCTCTTATATTATGTGAAAAAATAATTTATTCTATAAAAACAAATGAATATATATAAAATAACAACATTTTATAAGATAATAACACATATTTGATCTAATAGTAACATATATTTGTTTTCCAGTTTGTGTTACTATATAGACAAATGTGTATTATTATATAAGTAAATGTGTGTTACTATAATAACATAAATTGAGAGCAAGTTGTTAAATTTATTATATAATATTATTTAATTTATTTTTAAATTTGTGACAATTAAAAAATAATAATAAAACTAAAATTTCCAACTATTTTGCATCATGCAAAATATTAATTGGGCTGATGGGCCTGAGCACTTTGTGTTGCTTGAGTGGGGGTGGGGTGGGGTTGGGGGGTGTGTGAGGGAATGAACTAACATTTGCATTGGAATATCTGGGACTTGGGAGTGGCCAAGTGGGTGCAGGCACGCGTATGCGACGGGGAGCGATGTGCGAGTGGTATTATAATATATTTTAATCTATATTTAATAATATATATTTTAATCTATATTTAATAATTTCTACGGTAGAAATTTCTATATAAATTTTTTTCATATTATAAATATGAATGACTCATCCGTAAGTAGCAAATATTATGCTCATCTGCACAAAATAAATATTAAAGATTCCTTTCCTTTTATTTTTTTCTGGTCTTTTAACCAGAAGTCATCAATCCAAATAAGGCCCATTTTAATAGCTCATGGGTAATTAAAAAAGGGGCACGACTATATACCCTCCATGTTTATTAGATACCCCTAATCAAATTATATATTATATTAGTTATTAAATGACTTACATATCTTTTAATATAAAAAATAAAAGTAATACTCAATTGATACACCCACTTAAAAATTCAAAAGTCAAGATTATACTTAAAAAATCAGAAGTTTGAGCGTAGGAGTGGGAACTCCAAAATATCATTCTTCATGTAGTTGTATCATCATTTTATCATTCTTAAAGTGGCGGCTATGCAACATTAGTTCGTATATTTTGTAATAAAAATGGTGAACACGCAGGAGTCTTGGACTTGTGTAAGTGTATATATTTGAATATTCGTTTAATGATGTATAACTTAATTTTTACTTTGAATGTAGTTATTTATTTATATATACCAAGTATTTAAACTTATTAACCTATAAATTCGAAGATATATTATTGTTATTCTCACATTTTTTTGAAAAGAATCGCGACACTTATTTTCGAACCTGGTTTATCAAAAAATAATTAGGGTTTCGACAAAAACTTGTCGACATATAATTAATATTTCGAAAATAAGTTGTCAAAATATTTGTTAATTTTTGGACCTGGTTTGTCGAAAAGAAGGCAAAATATTCTTATTCTTTCTCAAATGAAAATTCTATAGTTTACAACTCATATCCTTCCAAATCTATCACAAGCAACCTCCCCATGATGTTAATCCTTATCCAATCTAATATTATTTATCATGATAAATATTTAATCGATTCGTTAATGATAAACAACCTCCCCACGAATAAAATAGAAAAACGTGCACTAACCTCTATCACTTTCCATTGATTCATTAGTGTTTTATGAGTCTATATCATGCTCATTGATGGGGTGGCGCTGGTTGCTTGCCGTGTCCAGCGGCTCGTCATCGCCGGTAAATTGTTTGTAGAATAGCGTTTCAAAAAAAATAGGTGTATCTATTTTGTTATGCATGATTTTGTCTATAAAATGAAGAGTTTTTTAATAGGTGTTATCATTTTTTTTAAATGATAAGGGTAGTGTTGGTATATTTAGGGAGTATATTAAATAATTATTTAAATAAAATAGGTTAATTAAGTAATTTGGAGTATCTAATAAATATGAAGGTGTATATAGTCTGGCCCTTAAAAAGGTACTCCCTCAGTCCCAAAAGTATTTTCACATTTGGGATGACACAATTTTTAAGAAAAGTGAGTGATGTGCAAAGTTATATTATTAAAATAATAAGATTAGTTAGATTGAATATAAAAATAATGACATTTTTATGTAAATATGTGAATATTGTGAGGATAAAGTTAAGGTAATAGTTTCCATTTATAGGGTGTGAAAATAATTGTAGGGCGAACGAAAAAGAAATATGTAAAAATAATTATGGGACGGAGGGAGTACTATTTAAGCTTTTGTTACTTTAAAAAAAAATCTCTAACGTAAGGCCAACTCCAGCAATGCTGTACACTAGTGTCAAGTGCTATAAATGGGCTCCAACAGCTTGCGTTAATGCTGCATCAATTTATAATTTTGCGCTATTTACAATTTTTGTGCGCTATTAATGGTGCTGCAATATGCTGAGCTAGAATTTTTTTTTTTACTTTTATTAAATTTTTATTATGAATTGATATTCTCTAGTTATGTTTTTAACAATAATATATTCGACACTCTATGTACTATATTTTACTCAATATTTAAAATATTATTATTTATGTATTTGAATTAATTAAAAATAAATTAGTACTATATTTAATTAGTTGTGGGAAGAATATTCCAACAAATAATAATTAAATTCTATTATTTTGTATTTTAAATTATCATTGTATGTTCAAATTATCATTGTAATTTACATTTTATTGTAATGTTATGATGAATTTTAAAATTTAAAATTTATGAATATTTTTATCATTTTTTTATATTTTTAAAATTTTATCAAAATTCTAATGTATGAAGAAAATTAATATATTCATGATCAACATTAAAAAAAATTAATTATTGATAAATATAAAATAGTAATAAAAGAAAATTTATTAAAATATGAAGAATTTAATGGAATATTCTTATTTTAGTGCAAAAGTTGCTCTAAAAGATTAAAGATGGACTAATTTAAGGAAGGGTCCGACTATATACCCCTCCAATTTTATGAGATACACCTACATATATTATCAAATGTCTATTTTACCTATTTTTATAAAAATAAAATTTAATTAATATATAAAATATCTATTTTATCTATTTTTATAAAATAAAATTTAAATTAAACATACATTAATTTTAATACATCCATAAAAATATAATTTTTAAATACCTATTTTTCTTTATTTGCTGTCACCGCCTTTCATCAATTCATTATTCGACATTATAAAATGAAAAAAAATATTGGTAGGAACTATAAAATTATTGCAGGAACTTAGATATTGATTCGCATAATTTAGGAGAATTGTTGTGTGGTTGGAAAATGGGGGAAGAGAAGAAGGTGGAGTTGATGGGTTGAAAGAGATATATTAAAATAATTCTTTTTATAAAAAAAAAAAAAGTAAAATATGTGTATCTTATAATATTGGAGGGGTATATAGTTTGAACCTTTAAGGAAATTTTGCCCAATTTTGTAAAAAATTAGATGGGCCAAGCCCATTACTTGGGCCTAAAACATGCCCATAATGTAGGGCCGTTTTTTTTTTTTTACTAAGGAGATCAGGGCTGAAGCTCACTAATTGAGGCTCGATTTCAGACGACGATTGCATTGAATCCGATTTCACAGCATTGTGATTCTGTTGGAGAAGATTTGATGCTGAATCTGGTTTGAGCGAAGGACGCGGCTCCTTCACTATTCCAGACGACGAAGCAATCGTCCACACTGGACTCCGGTAATTTATTCACAGTTAAAACGGAATAAGGCGGCCCAAAAATGACCCCTTCAGGTCTCAAAATTATTTTTCTGGGTTTTGTTGGTGATGAATCAATTTCTGGAAGGATCGCTTACATATTAGTTTAAAAAAGTCATTATATTTATAAATTGGTTCAAAAAATTTGTGCGGTAGTATATTTTTTGCATGAAAGCATTTTTTTTGCACGGAACCAATATATAATTTTTGTCAATTTCTTCAACCATATTGTATTTTTTCCTTTTTGAAAATGGAGATTGAATTTGTGGGAAGGAATAGGATTATTTATGAAAGATAGATCGGAAATTGCCAAATTATTAATGTGGACAATAGGGTTTGATTTATGAGCAGATTGAATGTTATTTGATTGAGTGATTCTACTATGGAATCGGCATGCACCCTTTAATTTAGACTATTTCCAAATTAAATTTCATTCCGTCAAATTGAAACTTGATCGGAAGCAATAAACTCATAAATACTAGAAGTGTTAATAAGACGATAATTAACTATTAAATTTCAACAAAAGCATAATAGGAATTACCACATTACTGTGATCAATAGTTTAAGCACCCATTTTATTCATTAACTTATTCACACATAATCAATAAATATTTAATAAATAAATAATTAATAAACAACTAATACTCAAAGAACAATTTATAATACCCACATAATATCTTATAATATCCAAAGAATAATTTATAATATACAATGAATAATTTATAAATGAATAAATCCAAAAAATAATTTATAATACCTAAAGAACAATTTCTAATACTCAAAAAATAATATATAATACCAAAAAATAAAAATACCCAAAGACCAAATAAAAATACCCAAAGTCCAAATAAAATTACCAAAGGCCAAATAAAAATACCCAAAGACCAAATAAAAATACCCAAAGATACATGTTAAAAATATCAGTACACCTATTACTAAATATCCTTTTTACCCTATCCTTAAAATCATAATTTCTTTCCCATCTCCTCCCTCATGTCGGCACACACAAAATACACAAACTACCATTTTCTTCTTCTTTTTCTCTTTCTCACCTTCCCCACGATCCTTTTTTTTTTTTCTAATCTCCATCCCAAATCAAAATCTAACAAAACTTAAATTTCTGTTCTTCAAAATATGAATTACAAATGTTATTCTCAAAACATAATCCTTTCCCGTTTATCCACCACCAAAATTCATGAATTAAATTAAGAAAGAAACAAAATCAAATAAGCCACAATCATAATCGATGGTGATATTTTTTCTAGTATGGTCTGGGGCCGAATCATGGTCGGTGCCGAAACAGATCAAATACCCATGCGAAAATACCCAAAGGCCAAATAAAAATACCCAAAGACCAAATAAAAATACTCAAAGTCCAAAAAACTTATTATATCAAAAAACATATAGTGCGGCGTGTAGTGTGTGTTTCTGGAAAAATTAAATTAAATTTAAAATTAAACTAAAATTAAGGTGCATACTATGCACCCGAGTGCATACTAGAATTTGTGTATTTGATTTGGATTTGTGAGCAAATCCAAGGAATTACTGCCATTTGATTTTGTTTTGGGAATGTTTTAGTTCAGGAAATTTTCGATTTCATTGTGGAAATTGCAGAAATAGTAGATACTGTTGTGATTTGAGTAAAATAATAACAAAAGCAATAAAGTAAAGAATACAGGGTTTCATTTTGGTCCCGTAACTCTAGGAGTTTGTAAAATTTTGGTAACAAAAATTTTAATTTTTTGATTTTGGTCCCATAACTCTTAGAGTTTGTCCAATTTTAATCCCCTTTTTACTGAAAAAATGAAAATAATATTATTTTTCGCCATGCACGGTGCACATAGTAGTTGAATTTGAAACTTTCCATCATCATTGCTGATACTTAATTATTTTTATTAATGTTTCAATAATATAGAAAAAATAAGTAAAAAAATACAAAAAATAAAATTTAATTATTTGGCACCCACGTCAGCAAGAGTGCCGGAAAATTCCAAATTCAACCACAACATGCGTTGTGCATGGCAAAAACATGATATTATTTATATTCACTAATACAGATTTTGTCTTGGAAAACTCTAATTTTTCCACTTAGAGAGCGGTTTTAAGAGTTCTCTAACTGACAGCAATCTAAGTACAGAGAGCACTTAAAAAACGGTTCGTAACCGCTCTTCACGTGTATTAGAGAGCGGTTATGAACCGCTCTCCAAGTGTATCGTATTTTTTTAATATTTAACTTAGGTCATTAAAAAAAAATTATTCCAACCTCTGTTCATCGATCTTCTCAACAGATCCAAAACATCAATTCAAAATTCCAAAACATCAAATTCAAAATATCAACAAATTTCAAAATTCATACGTAATGAATACAAATTAAAAAATTCATACAAAATATCAACAAATTCCAACAATCTCATGTCTGAGGAACCATATGTTTGACCCAGAACTACAACAATTTTCAAGAATAATAACTGCTGGGCTGCAAATCCCTTTTAAATAAAAATGTAAATAGGTCAATTACCTTTTAAAGCCCAAAATAAATTTTCTTTGCCTTTCATGCACATGCTTCAGGGGGCGTCAGGCGGCTGATGTGCTTCAAATGACGACTGAGATAGGGAGCAGTTTCCGGGCAGCGCAACAGCGGTCTTCAGCGTGGCGGCGGCCATTGGGACGAGGTGGTGTGGGATATAGGTGGATGGCGGTGGTACGAACGGCGTTTCGATCAGCGGCGTCACAGCTCGAGAGGCACTCTGGATGGGTCGCTCAAGCAAGGAGCATTTTCAAGCGGCGGGACCAAGTCAAGAAGAAGAATATATATATATATATATGCGTACCGAAAACACTAGGGCATATATAGATATATATTGTTATAATATATGTAAATATATTATTATATTGTGTGGATATAATATTAGATATATCCAGTGGGCTTTAGGCCCACAAGACTTAGGGTTAGGTATTATATATATAGTTCGTTCCCTGTATTATGTACTCTACACTTTCACATTCATTGTAAGGCAGTTCATGATTAGTATATTCTCCTGGCTTGGTCGCCCCCAGACGTAGTCACTCAGTGACGAACTGGGTCATCAATACTGTGTCTTTACTTTTACACTTTTACGCTTTCCTCTCAAGATTACAACACGTTATCAGCACGAGTCTCTACGAGTATTAAGGATTTACGAGAGGATTGCTCCAGCAGTTTTCGGATTGGATTCAAAACTCAGATTTTTATTTGGAAAATAAGCGATAATTCTGTGAGTTTTTATTCATTGAATTTTCTGAATCAAAAGCATGGATATTCTGTAATTCGCATGAATATATGTGATTCGTATATTCTGTAATATTCGTATATTATGTGAATATGCCTGAAATCATATGCTGTTTGTTCTTGCTGTTTACGAATATGTCATTATGCTTTATATTCGATATGCTTAACAAAACCAGAATTCCCAAAAATCAGAAATTTCAATCCTCTGTTTTTTTTGTGTCTATCAATTGTTCATATGCTATCGAATTGTTCATATGCACTGTCTTTGCTGTTCTTATCTGCATATATGACAATACCTTAATTTCTGATTATTCATGTTGATTTTGTATGCGATTCCGTATTGATGAATAATAAAACCTGAAACAAAATTCGATCCCTTAGATCGAACCTCAAACCCAGGAACATCAATACCATGTTCTTTGTTCTACGATTTTCAGCAAACAAAACCCAAAATTGTTTTTCAATTGAAAACATCATACACTGTTTTGCAAAATCCCTAATCTGAAATCTTACCTGACGGCCCCTGAAACGGCCGGACGGCATGTACGCGATGGCGCCTCCGCCCTTGGGCGTGACGGTACCTCCGTCTACGCGACAACGCCTATGTTGGCCGTGACCTTTTTCTGCAGTGACGATAAAGTCGCCGGCTCTTGGTCCGCAATGGGCGTGACGGCGCCTCCGCCGCTGAGCGTGAGGGCACCTCCGCCTCTGCATCGGCCTTTGTCTGACGGCGCCGAACGACGGTGCCCTGTCTTTCAGGCACGACGTTAGCGGGCTTCCGGGTCCAATTCGACTGCGACGCCTTGAAGGCGCGATGGCGTCGGCCTCTGGCACGCCGAACGGCACGACGGCCGTTGATACGGCCGCTGTACAGCGGCACGATCTCCACTGCCGATGAACCCGGTCACCGCGACGGCGATGATACGCCGACTACGTGCTGCGATGGCGCTATAAACTACGTCGGCCGAATCGAAGGGCGATGACACCTGGGCGCGACGGAGCTCCGCCTTGAACGGTGACGCGACGGCGACGCCTCGCCGAAATGCGACGACAAACGCCGCGAGAGCAGGTGCGCCGACAGCACGGTGGTGCCCGTGCGACGCTGCGACGACGGCCGGCACTCCTGACGCAATCTGACGATTGTGATGAGCGGTTACGACAGTCGGCCACTACGTGAAAATTCAACCCCGATTTTTCCGCACTGTATCTGATTTTTTGATCGATTCTCAAAATACTGAAAGCCCTAATCGGTAATTGAAAATTGTTTTGGGCCATTTAGTAGATTGGGCCATGTTTCTGTTGGGCCTGATTCTTTTATTTACTATTTAGGCCTTTCCTGTTTGTTTTAAGCCCTGGGCCTGTGCCTCCTTTAATAAAATTGATGGGCTTTCCTTCTGATTCTGGGCCTGCTTATTAAATGGGCTGATGCCCTTTATTAACAAAAAAATTATTAATTAATATTAATATTAATTAAACAATTACTTAGGCCATTTTTTTTTAAATTGATTGGGCATTTTATTTAGTTGATCCTAATTAATTTGGATCCTAACAATTATTTTTGGGCCCGATGTCCCATTAATAAAAATTCATAATGGTATTATGAAAGCCCAAATCATAAATTTTTTTTTTTAAAAGGCCTTATCCAATAATTATTTTTGGGTTCAAGTCCCATTAATAAATGTCTCATAAAAGTCATACACCCAAAAATATCAATACCCAATAATTAATTATTAATTTTTGTCTTAGCATTTTTATGATTGAGCCTTAATTATTAAAAGCTACAAACAAATAATTTTTAATAAATTTCCATTTATTAATTTTTGTAGCAAAAACATGTCAAACATCACTAAATGTGAATTCAATGAATTGACACTTGTTTGCCATAACTTCTTGACATGGGCTCTCAACGTTGAAATCCACTTTGTCTCTAAAGACTTTACCGACACAACTAGACAATCATCTAAATCCACAACTGCCCAAATGGCACAAGCTCTAATCTTCTTAAGACATCATCTTCACAAAGATCTTAAGAACGAATACCTCACTAAAAAAGATCCATCGACGTTGTGGAAATCCCTCCAGGATCAATTCCAACAACAACACGATGTGATCCTCCCCGAAACCAGACATGAATGGATAACACTTCGTTTCCAAAACTTCAAGTCTGTACCGGAGTACAACTCCGCCCTACATCGCATAGTTTCTCAGCTTAAGCTGTGTAAAGAAACAATAACTGATTATCAGTTAATTGAAAAAACTCTTTCCACTTTCCACCTAGTAATCTTGTACTCCAGCTGCAGTACAGGGCCAAAGAGTATCAATCACACTCCGAGCTCATTTCTGCACTTTTAGTTGCAGAAAAGCACAACCAATTGTTGATGAAAAATCACAATATTAGACTGGTTGGCTCACAAGTTGTGCCTGAAGCACATGCTACTCCGAGGAACTCTAGAGGCCGTAAACGTGGAAAAGGAAATGAGGCGAGTGGGGGACGCGGATCGACCCGAAGTCGAGGTCGTGGTAGGGGAAGAGGTAGAGGTCGCAACAATGCATAACCTAGTGCAACTGAAAAGAATGCACCTCAAGATAAACCATCGAGCTCACGTGCACAGAACAAACAAGTCTGTCACAAGTGTGGATGCGACGACCATTGGTCTCGCTTGTGTCGTACACCAAAACATTTGGTGGAGGCGTATCAACGTATGCTAAAAGACAAAAATGGGAAGGCTCATCACGGTGGGACACACCACACCGACCTGCCCAAAGCAGGCTTTGTCATAGACAAAGGATGACCTCTTGGGTGAACATATGACTATTGACTACAAAATTTAATACGTTTTTGATAAAGTAGGACCTAAGTGATCCCTTGTGCGGCTGATCAATCAGCGTCTGTAATCTTGGCTCTCCTTAGCATTCCTCATAACTAAACGTATCCAAACATACACTTAAGTGCTTATGGAGATTAATGTGTTGTGCTTAGTAGATAGTGCTACTACACATACTATCTTAAAAGATAGACAATTTTTCCAAACATTAACTGAAAAGAAAGGAAGTGTCACAACTATTTCCGATGACGACATACAAATCGTTGGCTCCAGAAGAGTCTCGATCATTCTACCTATGGGTATCGAATTAATAATCGAGAATGCTTTATTATTTCCACAATCAAAGCGTACCCTCCTCAGTTTCAAAGACATTCGACTGAATGACTATCACATTGAAACAAATACTGAGGACAATAGTGAATATTTGTTAATGACTCACTATTTAAAATTATCGTAAACACATCGTCGAAAAACTTCCATCTTTCTCGTCTGGCTTGTATTACACATACATCAGACCCTCAAATCTCCATTTAGCCCTTAATCTAAAATTTAATGATCCAAATTCTTTCAAATTATGGCATGAGCGGTTAAAACATCCAGAACAATCCATGATGCGTCGGATTCTATGTAATTCATCTGGCCATAACATAACACACAACAGAATCCCTTCTGTTAATGAATACATATGTGATGCTTGCACAATGGGTAAACTCATAATTCGTCCTTCTAGTAGTAAAGTAAGAACTAAATCTCCTAAATTCCTTGAGCGGATTCAAGGAGATATTTGTGGACTGATACACCCAGCATCTGGACCATTTCAGTACTTTATGATCCTAATAGATGCATCCACTCGGTGGACTTATGTAATGATGCTATCCACTCGCAATACTGCTTTTGTAAAGCCTACTGCCCAGATATCCTGTTGATATCACAATTCCCAGATCATCCAATCAAATCCATACGCATGGACAATGCCGGTGAATTCACCTCTAAGGCATTCGATGATTTTTGCATGGCACTGGAAATCAAAGTGGAGCATTCGGTCCCTCATGTTCATACTCAAAATGGTCTAGCTGAATCATTAATTAGACGTCTTAAATTAATCGCTAGATCACTACTACAAAAAATGAACTTACCTGTTTCATGTTGGGGGCATGCAATCTTATATGCATCATCACTAATCCAAGTCCGACCAACTGCATATCATGAATATTCCCCTATTCAACTCGTGCGTGGAAATGAACCTAACATTTCCCATCTGCGTACATTCGATTGTGCAGTGTATGTTCCAATACCACCACATAAGCGAACATCTATGGGCTCACAAAGTAAACTCGGTATTTACATCGATTTTGTATCTCCCACAATACTTAAATACCTCGAGCCTTTAACTGGGGATCAGTTTACAACCCGTTTCGCTGACTGCACATTCGACGAAGATCTATTTCCGGCCTTAGGGGGAGAGAAAAATACCACAATTAATAAATGCCGTGAAGTTATGTGGAACACAAAAGATCTTCAATACTTAGGCCCACGCACTAGTCAAACTTGAACCAAAAGTTCAAAAGAAAATAAACTTGCAATAATCAGCAAGTAATCTGCCAGATGCATTATCAAATGTATTACTGATTATAAATGAAGTGACTGTGAATAGTTAAGGATGCCCCTATACGCCAGAAGCGTAATGAACCTCCTTACACAAAACCATGGTATATTAATGCTAATAATATATTCAGTCACTCATGAAATCTCCTGAAGAGATTCGTCCTGAAGATGAGAAATCCTAGTAAAAAGCACATGCACATAGCAATCAAAATACTAGGATTGCGGAACACCCAGATCAAATGGGAAATGATCAAGATCTGGTTTACATGAATCTTAAATAAACACAGGAGACAAACATATCACTGTTGTCGACAACATATTCGTACCCATAGTTGTTCTTTCTAAAATCTGGTACCAGTATCTAAATTCAGTGCTCGAAGCACTTTGATTAGATGCAATAGAAAGAAGCAAATATGGAAGAGCTAGACTCGCAAAATAAACTGTTTTGTTCTATCGTACATACCCCCTAAATATTTTATCCCTGAAGGATATAAATGGGTATTAATACGAAACAAAATGAAGTTGAGAGATACAAAGCGAGATTAACAGCTTAAGGGTTTTTCGCAGTGACCCATTATTGAGTTTGATGTGATCAAACAAATACTCATGTTGTTAATATTATAAAGTTCCGCCATATATCCCTGGCAGTTAAACGCAGTTAATGAACATAATTACCGCATACTTATACGGATCATTAGATTCTGACATCTATATAAAAATCCCTGATGGATTAACTATTCCCCAAATGAGGAATAACGAACATCGTAGTATGTTCAACATTAAATTGCAACGCTCGTTATATGGCTTAAAACAGTCAGGTCGTATGTGGTATAATCGAGAATTCCTCCTGGAGAAGGAATACGTAAATAACGAGGCTTTTCCTTGTGTCTTTATTAAGAAATCCCTTAATAGTTTTTGCATCATCTCGGTGTATGTGGATGATCTAAACATTATCGGAACAAGGAAAGAGATTGAAGAAGCAAGTTCAATCTTAAAAACTGAATTTGAAATGAAAACTTTGGGTAAAACCAAGTTCTGTCTCGGTCTGCAGATCGAGCATTTCCCTGAAGGAATACTGATACACCAATCAGCTTACCTAAGGAAAGTGTTGGAGAGATTCCACATGGATAAATCTCATCCTTTAAGCACTCCAATGGCCGTCCGTTCCCTTGATTTGGAACATGACCCATTTAGACCTAAAGAAGATACCGAAGATCTATTGGGACCTGAAGTTCCATATCTAAGTGCAATTGGTGCACAGCTCTATCTTGCAAACTGCACTAGGCCCGATATTGCCTTTGCAGTCAATCTACTTGGAAGGTTCAATGCCTCCCCTACGAGGAGACATTGGAATGGTGTGACACATATTTTACGATTTCTTCAAAGTTCACAAGATCTTGGTCTTTTCTATCAAAGAAACCAAGACAAAACACTTATAGGTTATGCTGATGCTGGTTATCTATCTGATCCCCATAATGCAAAATCGCAAATGGGTTATGTTTTCCTCTGTGGTGGAACAGCCATTTCATGGAGATCTGTCAAACAAACTTTGGTGACCACATCGTCAAACCACTCAGAGATCATAGCTCTATACGAAACTGCACGAGAATGTGTGTGGTTAAAGTCCCTTATAAAACACATTCACGATTCGTGTGGTATCCCTTCTGTTGACTTATGCCCCTCGATTATCTACGAAGATAATGCAGCATGTATTGCGCAAATGAGCAATGGCTATGTCAAAGGGAACTTGACGAAACATATATCCCCAAAATTCTTTTATCCTTACGAACTCCAAAAGAGTGGTGAGATCACGATAAAACAAGTACGCTCAAGTGACAATCTAGCTGATTTGTTCACTAAATCCCTTCCTACTTCGACTTTTGAAAAGTGCGTACATGGAATCGGGATGCGTCGACTTGGAAGGTTGTTATCTTCAGGGGGAGTAACAAATGTTAAACAATCCTGATGATTGTATCCTCGAGGCCATTTGTAACACTCCACTAAGTAACACTTGTATTCTTCCTTGTCATATTATATCCAAGGGGGAGTGTTATAATATATATGTAAATATATTATTATATTGTGTGGATATAATATTAGATATATCCAGTGGGCTTTAGGCCCACAAGACTTAGGGTTAGGTATTATATATATAGTTCGTTCCCTGTATTATGTACTCTACACTTTCACATTCATTGTAACGGCAGTTCATGATTAGTATATTCTCCTGGCTTGGTCGCCCCCAGATGTAGTCACTCTGTGACGAACTGGGTCATCAATACTGTGTCTTTACTTTTACGCTTTTACGTTTTCCTCTCAAGATTACAACATATAACATATATGTAATGGGATTACTTTGTGGTCAAGAACTGCTCCTCAACTACACATTAGAATGCGGTTTTCAACCGCTATCTAGCTTAATTTTTTTTAAATATTTTGTGTAACCCTAAATTGAGGCCCACAACAATTGTTAACCACTTTAAGATGATAGCGGTTCTTAACCGCTTTAAGCTATAGCGGTTTTTAGCCGCTTTGACACCTTATAGCGGTTCCAAACCACATTCTAATATATATATATATATATATATATATATATATAAATATTTAAAAATATTTTTAATCAAAGCGATTTTAACCGCTATCTAGGCATTTTTATTTTTTTTTATTTTCGTGTAAGATTAGAGAGCTCAGTAACAAATGAGCTCACTAAGTAGAGCTATGCAAGTACTTATTTGTAGTAGTGATTTTTTTGGTAAAAATGAGACCAAAATTGGACAAACACATAGAGTTATGTGACCAAAATTGAAAAGTTTAAATTTTTGGTATCAAAATCGGACACTCAATAAGTTATGAGACCAAAAAATTTTTTATCTCATATAAATGGACGAATCTCACTCTTATAAAATTTGTTTATATTATGAAAATAATTATGATATTAATTGACTCATCCAGTGACACTATTCTTTTATAAAATAATACATACTCCCTCCGTTTATGAAATTATTTTTCTTAGAGAAGTGACACGAGATTAAATTTAAATTAGTATTATATTAAAATGATAAATAAAATAAAATCAAAATAAATGTATTGTGGGCCCAAAAGCATTGTTTGTGAATGTAGATCGTTTCCAAATAAGGAAGATTTTTTTTTTTGTGGAAAAAAAAATGAAAAATAATTTCGTAGATAGAGGGAATAATTTTTTACATTGTGATATTTGTTACATTAAATATTAGGAGAAATTACACTTTTAGTTTCATGAGAATTTGTACTTAACTAATCTGGTCTCACGTTCTTTTTTTGCCTTTTTTTTTCCAGCATATTTTGTCTAATCAGTTAAAATAAATTGTACATATGGTCCCATAAAAATATGTGCTCAACAGATTTGGTCCGACATTAATCCATTAATTTTAATGAAAAAATCTTATGTGCTCATTTATGTTAAAAAAAGAACTAAATTTATGATCATAAACTCTCATGTGTTTATTTGTGCAATTTACACTTGCATATTATGATATCACTAAATGAATGGTATAATATAAATTTTGTATTATAAACAAATTCCTTAGGGTATGTTTGTTTTGGGACTAGCACGGATGGAAGTAGGACTTTGCGATCACGTCTTTACATGAGTTTGGGATGTAACATCCGGATGTAACATCCGGATTTCACATCCCAAACTCAATCCACACCTAAAAATACCTATTAAACCTATTATTACTCTATCCAACACAACACCCATAAAATACCTATTATACCTATTATTATACCTATAAAATCAATCATTATCACACTTTGATTTGACATAAAGTAACATCCCACTTTACTAAAATCCCAAAACAAACACACACTTTTACTATTCATCAAGGTTTTCACATCTCAGGATTTCAAAGTCATGACTTCCTACAACCCCCTTAATCCCAAAACAAACGTACCCTAAGGAATTTCGTGTAAATTGATTTTTATAAGTAAACCAAGGCCCAATTTTATAAGAAAAAAAAAGGCAAGAAAAGACCATGAAAATAAACGTTTACGGTGTTCGGTAGATTAGACATATTTGGGGTGCCCGGACCTTTTCTCGGTCAGTGAGCGTTTTCATACAATTTCATACAGTTAGAACTCACATGCCCTGAAAACAAAGCGTGTCAATATGATTTCAAGATGAGTATGGTGTTCAAGAAAAGATGAAAATTACATCTTCTTATTCGTCACCGGCATCACCGCCACCGCCTCTAAAATTGGTGGAAGACGATTTGGTATCGCCGCACCACTATTGCCGGAAACCGATAGAAGCCATGGAAGCTCCGCTCCACCACGACTACTACCCACTGCACACCACTGCTCATCGCCGTTCAAAGCTTTATTACAAAAAATGGCCACTTCATTTCTGAAATTTGCTGTTGGAATCGAATTCCAATCCCAGAGCCTCGCCATCGAAGCTTGCCACCATCGATTAATTCAGGATTTTAGTTCATTGATTTGGGTTTTTGTGACTTTTAATAATTTTGAAGAAATTATGAATTCTGCCATCTGATTTAGGTTTTAGGATCTCTAATTTGCAGATTTCTAATATTTTAAGATTATAGACCATTAGAAATTTGTGACTAATATAATTACTATTATTTAAAGGATGTAAAATCATTAGATGATAATTTAGATACCATATACACCTATCTCTCAAACTCTCACTCGGATCTATGGCTGTACATGAATAAAATATTATTGGTTCGATTCGATACTCGTATTCGAAATTTTATGACTCGAATTGGATTACAAATATTTGATTCGATTATTGTTCAAATACAAACATAAAATCATGATATTCGATTCGATTCATTTACAACCCTAGTGGTGATCTAGAGTTTTTAAATTCACTAACAAAATGGTGGACTGGTTGTTGGACATTGTAAGTAATATCTTTTTATTAATGTTGTGTGTGTTTCCGGTTTAATCTACCAAACAACATGAAAGAAATAATATAGCCATTTTGATATATTAAATATCAGAAACTTTTTTCTATCAAGCCTACCAAACATCAGAAACTTTTATTTTTTGGTAAAATACAAAAATAATTTCTAGGGCTTCTTTTTGGATTGCTTAATAATGAATTATATGAAATAGTTAAAAGAAAACAAAGAAAAGAAAAAGAAAAAGAAAAGAGGATACATCATGACAATCGGATAAGGATCCTTTGTTGGCAATAGAACCAGCAAATTGTACTGGGTACTGACGTATGGTTAAATTATTTTCTTTTTTTTAGCTCATTATCACGGTAATAAAAAAATAATGACTTGATCAAAACTAAATAAAAGAGAATATTTAATAATACGTTACCGTTTTAATACCCAACAGTATTTGCTGGTTTCACTAACCAGCCGAGGATTCATTTCCCATGACAATCGTTACGTGTAATTTTTTATTAATTAATTAAAAGTATGTTTGATTAAACGTATAATCTCTCCTTTTCAATAGTATTACTTTGGATTTAAATAATAAATTAAGGTCATTAATTTTATTAATATTATCCTTATAATATAATATTCAACCTTTTTATATTCTTTATCTTGTCTTAATTATTTCTGCAATCTTTTCATTAGTTTTTATTCTTCCGATGAAAATGTGGATACTCTCTTAAATAATTCTTTAGTTGCCGAAAAGTTAAGTAAATTAAATTTATACTAGTATTTTCACCCGTGCGATTCACTATCTATAATAATTAATTATTTTATAATATGCATGAATTTAAATTTATAATATCAAATATTAATTCTTCTATATCTTACTCTTTATATTTCAAAAGATATTGCACAATTCACTACTCATTATTCACAAAAATATATAATACATCACATTCAACTAATAATTACACACAAATACATCTTTCTTTTATTTCGTCACTTAAATTGAACAATTTACCCTCATTAAAAACTATTGTATCCATTTAAATACTACTCCCTCCGTCCCAAAGCAATTTGCAAGGGGGAGGAGCACACAATTTAAGAAAAAAGTGGAATAAAATAAAAAAAATAGTATTTTGAGGGTTAATTTGGTAAAATTTTATGTAAAAAGTAAAGAAGTTAGTTGGATAGAGTGTAATGTGGGCCAAAAAAGTGAAAAAGTAGTGTCATTTTGTGTAAATATATAGATATTGTGAGGGTGAAGTTTATAAAAGAGTTTTCATTTTTGGCCTTGCAAGTTCTTGTGGGACGTCTCGAAAAGGAAAACTTGCAAGTTCATCTGGGACGGAGGGAGTATAAATTAACTCATGTACAAAAATTTAAAAAAAATTCAAATAATTTTATATTGGTATATTTTAAAGCACTATTTTTGAATTGGTACACAAATTTTATATTATAGAGTAAATGTGAGTTAAATAATAGATTTAATTTTTTAACATATTGTATCAATTTAAAAATAGTGCTTTAAAATAAATTATTTTGTAACTGTCCCAAAATTTAACTACACAATATCTTTTAGGACAGAGAGAGTGCAGAATAGAATTTTTGCATATGTCATGATGTGATTAAATTTGATGGTGTATCAAATTTTATGTGTAAATTAACTACTTTTTTTTATATTAATTTTTGCTTATATATATGAGTATATAACTATATATATGTACATACATTTTAATTTCTAAAAAATATTAATTTAGTTAATCAACAGATTTTGAAAATTCTTCTTGGGACTATCTATTTAAAAAAAAATAGTTTGATCAGTCAAATAAAAATTATCTTATATTAAATATTACAATATTTATAACAAAAATAATTTTAAAATAATTTTCTATACAACATTACTTTAGAATTATTAATGTCATACAAAACTTTATTAATATATTTTTTAAAATTCTTACTTTCTATTATATTATGAACATATTATATAACATGAATTTTAATTCTTAATATTTTGTGTAATACGCATGAATTCACTTCGTTTTAAAATAGGGTGATTTGTGAGTTGATTTCACACTTGGGACAAAACTCCACTTTACTATTTAAATTGTATATTTTTTAAATATTACATTAAATCTATGTCTCATTTATAATATTATCTAATATAATGTATATTCATGTATAAGATAAAATTATAAAAATATATTTATCCTTTATTATAGACCAATAGAGAGTTTAACTTGCTTAATCTTTTGGAACATTGAAAACTTATTCTTATTGTTCGAATCACTAACCAATTTCTTATGAGTTGTTTGTTGTCATATCCAAATAGTGATACACACACATCTTTGTAATTTAAAAAAAATTATCTTAATTCGTCTACTTGAAGAAATACTGAATATGCATATGCACTTTGAAATAAAAAAAGGTTTAGAAGGAGACATCAAACAAAAATTAAAATTATCAACTATTATTTAAATTACTTTATAGCTGAAGAATTATACATGAGTCGAATGAAAATAGGATTGAGAACTTTTATATTCAACACAAAGAAATAAAAAATTGGAGACTATGCTTCAATTTTCTTTTTTTAAGATTTTACCTTTAAAGATTTTTTATATATTTACAGAGTAATGCCAATAAATTATCATTAAATCAAGCAATAAAAAATTTCAATATTTTTCTTATTGATTTAAAAGAAAAAAATTGATAATAAAATTAATTAACACTTTGGACAAAAGATTTTTTATTAGATAAGTATATAATTATATATATATATATATATAAATAAATAAATAATAATATAATTTATATAATATTAAAAAAATTTAAAAATATAATGTAAGTGTAAGGAATTTAACATTGTACCTTATAGCACAAAATAAAATTTAAACCACATTTGCTATATGATATGAAGTAACATATAAATAATTTTAAAATAAAAAAAAAGGAAAAAAATGAGAAAGTTGGGCCAAGATTTCATTAATGGCCCAGAAACCCACTTCTCTTCCTCCACCTCAACCGCCGCCCACGCACACAGTCGCAGCCTCGCCGCGCTACCACACGCGATGCTGTCAACTAAAGGCTCATTTGGTTCGTAAGATAAAAGTATCTAGGGCTTTTCTACGGTCAGGAGGGGGTTTCGCCCTTC
>JAPKLY010000602.1:55707-82989 GCA_026898435.1 Prunella vulgaris
GATAATTTGGTAATTTTAATTTTATTTAATAGTATTAATTAATTTTTTTAACAGTGCGATCGCCTTATGCATAGTGCAATCGCCCTAGTGCAAAGTGCAATCACTTCAAAATAATATTGTACGTTAGATCATGAATCTAACGGTATTTAGGGGGTTTACTGACGTCAGGAAGGGCGAAGCCTTTCTGATCATAGAAACACCCAAGTATCTATCCGTAAAAAACATGCATGTTTTTTACGGATAGATACTTTTATCTTACGAACCAAATGAGCCCTAAAGGTATAATTGAATCTGATTATATTTTATCAGGGTTTCAAAATTACTTTTTGCAAGTGTGGGCTCAATAATTTTTTGCAAACGGTGTGCGATTTTGTGACTTAAAAATTAGGCGAATGGACAAAAAAATAACAAAATACGATGGCTTAAAGTTGACTGTTCACTCGCTACGGTAGAAAGTGCAAGTCACGATTATACTGTTGAGTGAGTGGTTGTTCACTCGCCATCTACCAAATTTATAAGCAAAAAATTACAAATTGGTTCAACAAATTCGCACAAATTACAAATTGGTTTATGTGCAAAAAAAAAAAAAAAAAACTTCAGTGCAAACACAAAAAATACTTTCGTGCAAATTTTATGAATCAATTTGTAAATATAGTGATTTTTTTAACCAATATGTAAAGGACCCAATTTATAATTACTGCTGCTTTTATATATTTATAGATTATAGAAATTGAATTTGAATTATATATAGAGTAAGTCTCTTGTTCGCTAGTTACACCATGCTAACTCAAGTTCATTTTTAAAAAATTGCACAATTTATTATTGAAAAGTTACACAAACTATTACTAAAAAGTTACACCATTAAAGATGCATCTTTCAGTAATAACATGTGTAACTTTTCAATAGTATTTTGTGTAAATTTTTAAAAATAAACTTGAGTTGCATGGTGTAACTGGTGCATACAAGACTAAGCCTTATATATATATCCTTTCGGCAAGAGTCAATTTCTTATTTCCTAATTGATTTTCGGCAATTAAGAGTCAACTAATTTCATAATTCAATTTAATTACCTACTTTGTTATGATATTATCCCCTCGAAATTGATTTACAGAATAATAGTTTTTCTACTGCAGACTTAAAAGAATTAATTAAGAGTAAATTGCTCCTATAATTTGCTGCCATTTTAGGTTAAGAACATTAAACTTTTTTTTCCATAAAATGATTTAACTTTTTCACTCCCTAAAATTTGCAGCCGAGCGCCTAGACCCGCTTGACAAGTGATAATTTTTTTCTTTTCTTTATATATATAATTTTACTAATGTTAAATATTTTCTAAGCATATATTAATAAAAATCAAACTAGAGCAAAGTTACGGGACGTATAAATCTATAAACTCTAATAATAAATTTAAAATACAATTAATAATTAAATATATTTTTTATAAAATTCAAAAATAACAAAATACTTAAGTAAAATTAAATTATCAAGTAGCTCAATTAAGAGGAACACACAATAATTGTTTACTCTATATACGCACTCTTCATATTATCAGCACCAAACTCCACATCAATATTTATTTTTTTATCATTAGATGAAAAATAATTCTCGTCAAGATCTCTAAGCCGATTTTTTTTTTTTTGAGAAATACTTTTCATCTCACGTGAAGTCATGTTCAAGATTGAGTCAATTTTTCCCTCAACAACACCATCATTAATTAATCCACCTTCAACAATCCATTTTTTAGCACAACTAAATATTTTTAAAAAGAAATAATGATCCCCTATTCTTAGCGGCGCCAAATGTACTGAGCAAATCTTTTCACCGATTTGGCCTAGCATCAGCGGCCGGGTACTACCAAGCACTTAGCCAGTCTCGAAGACTGCCAATTGAATCACTATTACCACAACATTAATTATATATCAACTGGTATCACAGTAAAAACCAACATTCATTCGATTATCAAATTAATGTTATAGGCATTTAAAAATAAATTGGGAAGTTATTAGCTCCTTGGTAATAGGAAGGACTGAAGTTAATTCCAAGAGTCCCAAGAAGTACTAATTATGCAGACTATACGCTCGATCGGCCACTAATAATCTATCTGATATCTTATCAGTATGAGTGAATAAGCAGACAATAAGTTATCATCTGTTATAATATATAAGCGGCTTAATTTGTGGTAGCTGATGATTTATAGCATTCGAATTTGACTTCGAACTTGCACACGATTCGGTCCAGATACATGAACGTTTCAAGTTTAAATTCGTAACTGCCTCAAGTTACAAAGCCATTTATTTGCGATAATTAGCCACTTGGGTGTATAATTGAAGCCATGCATTTCTCGAACAACAAAAAAATTAAAAAAACAAAAATGAAAAATCACTTTGTCTCATCTATGCATAGCATATTATTTTTATAACATTATTTTCTGAAAATTACATTTTATTTTACTCCAATAACTTCTAACGTTCAACTAATTTTGTTCATTGTTTCGTCGTTTTACCTATTGGAATATTATGTCAAGTTGTGTGCACTAGTTGAGACGTATTTATTTAGTGGAAAAAGGTTTATTCTTGACTAGATTTTTCTTGCTCGTGATACTGATTTGATAGTGGTGTTTATTTTTTGGGGCTGAAGTTCCAATACGAGGTTCATTGGAATTCCGGTGGTGAAAACATTAATGTATAAAGGATTTTTATTGTAATTATTCTTTTCATCTTTTATTTTTAATTTATTTTTAGGTCACGCGTAAAGTCCTAAAAACCAACAAGCTAGTGACAGATTTTAGGTTAGAAACACTTCATTTATACAGCTTTATAATTTGAAAAAGACTCGAGAGAGGTAGTATAACATGTGCGCATTGAAAGTAATATGAAAATATCATGGGAGCTGATTATTGTGCGAAAATTTGCAGCAAATTGGGTAGGCCTAGTGTTGAAAATAACATGCATGAGGCCAAGTACACGATCTTGTTAATTTTTTTCAAATATAGGCCTAGACTGCACCCAACGCACAAAAATACAGGCCCACATTAATTTTTTCAAACCTCTTCATGTAGTGAATTAGGGCATAAATATGTATATATATATATATATATATATATATATATATATATATGGATTAGTCTTATTATATGCATCAGTTACACGGTGCAACTCAAGTTCATTTTTTAAAAATTAGACAAAATACTATTGAAAAGTTACAAATGTTATTACTGAAAAGTGTATCTTTCATAGTGTAACTTTTCAGTAATAATTTGTGCAACTTTTCAGTAATAAATTGTGTAACTTTTTAAAAATACACTTGAATTGCACGGTGTAATTGGTGCACATGAAACTTACTATATATATATATATATGAGGCACACCAATGTAAATTGTTTCACGATGTAAAACATACCATATTAAAACTCGTGGGTCCTTAATCGGATCAGGTCGGATCTATGTATTTTTTTTTTTCAAAATTGACGCAGCTGTAATTCCAGGTATTTTTTTTGCTCCTAGGTATGTTATAATTTGAACAAATGCATGTTATTATTAGGCAAAATGTGTGTTAAAATCGGATTAAATATTGTTTTCTTACATAGATTCATTTGTTTTTATAGAAATGATATTTTTTTCATACAATCTAATAGAAAAATGTGTGTTATTATAAGAAAAAATATTGTTTTTTCATAAATATTCATTAAAACAATATATTTTCTTTAAGTAACACACATTTTACTCTTTTATTATATGAAAAACTATTTATTATATTAAAATAAATGAATATATATAAAATTAACAACATTTCATAAGATTGTAACACACATTTGCTCTAATAATAACCCACATTTACGCCCTAGTTTGTGTTACAACATGGGCAAATGCGGGTTACTGTAAGAGAAAATGTACTTTAATAAGAATAAATATCTGTCTTTTAATTTAATCATCATCTCTTTAAATTTAGGTATATTGATTCATATATATATTAACACATTTTTTTTACTATTTTATATGTGTTATTATATAAAAAAATAATTATTTCTATACAAATAAATAAATATTTATGAAAAATCAATATTTTTTCTTATAGTAACACACTTTTGCTCTTATATTATATTAAAATTTATTTATTCTATAAAAACAAATGAATATATGCAAAATAACAACAATTCATAAGATTATAACACACATTTGCTCTAATAGTAACATATATTTTTTTCCTAGTTTGTGTTATTATATGGACAAATATGTGTTACAAATAGATGAATTAAAAAATAATTTAAAGCACTTCACTCAATTGCAAGAAAAGTTTATTAAAGGCTTTAAATATTTTATCACCGCGGGAATATCTCAAAAATGATTTTCCTAGCAAGCGTTTTGCTGTTGCTGGATCATTTCAGGAGCATTCCTTGCGACTTTTACATCAGAAGTTATTAATTCAAATTTTTTCCTTATCGTGAGTGAAACACTTTTATTTAAACGACCTAGGGTATTTCATCCATGTAAAAGGAACATCTTTGGATACAGCTTTGTTACTGTTGGAATATTTCTCAGCAAGCGTTTCGCTGTTGACTGAACTTTCCAAGAGTATTTCCTTAGTAACTTTTGCGACAAAGGTCTCTAGTTTAGTTTTCCATTTGTCATGGATGAGTTCCCAATTTTAAAAAATTTAAACAAAGATAAATTTTTTTTAAATATGCGTTACTGCAAATGAGTATTACATTGTATAAAAATATTTTTTCTACAAAAATAAATGAATATGTGTTAAAAAACAATATTTGGTTGATTGTAACACACCTGGCAGCGAAAAAACCTGGAATTACAAGTTGTGTGAATAAAAAAAAAAACCCCCAAATTCGATCCGACTCAACCCGATTTAGTCCCACAAAAATTTTAAAAACTGTTATTTTTATGGTAAAATTTTTTTATTTAAAATTTTTGTCAAATACCAAACTGCATATTATTTAAATATTAGGATTACAATTTATATTTTGTTGTATTTATCCAATCCTATATTATTACCTCCTATCATAATAATTAATTCTTGCACGGAGGGAGCGGTGATCCACACAATCCAGGATTCCCAGAAATGTCGGAAGCCGGAAAGTGAATGGTGTGAGGGGGAATCTGCCCGCTCAATTGATTGTTGCGAACCACAAAAGAGCCCAGATTTTCAAGATTAATAGGATCCTTCGGAATGGGCCCACTGTTTGATAAATCCAGGTGAACCAATTTCGGCATGTTCCGAAATGATGGGCCCCTCAAATCTGTTATTGTTCAACAAAACTATATTTAGCTGCGAGGCTCCTGAGCAACTTCCCGCTCAGCAAATTGTGGCTCAAGTCCAAATAAAAAAGGGGCCCGATCATCTTAAGATCGCCTATGGAGCCCGGAATGGGGCCCGACAGATGATTGTGTGACAGGTTGAGGAGGCTCAGTCGGCCTATAGAGCGGGGTATCTCTCCACTCAGCAGGTTGTCGGATAAGTCCACCAGTAGTTGGAGGTGTTTCAGGCCCGACAAGTGGTTGCCGTGAAGATCCAGGTATTGTAATAGCGCCATCTTGGTTAGCGAAGATGGTATTCGGCCCGAGATATGGTTGTTGGGGAGTCGGAGCTCCGAGAGAGAGGTTAGGTTGGTGAAGATGTGGTCCGGGATGGGGCCCGTGAGGCGGTTGTTGTCAAGATAGAGGGAATATGAAGCCGGGATTAGGCCCTTGAGACGGTTGTAGCTCAGATCAAGGTGTTGGAGATGTGAGAGTTGGCCCGAGAGTTGGCCCGAAACGGAGACGCTGGCGACTCGGCCGAGGATTCGCATTTGATTCCGTCCCAGTATGCGCAGCAATCCGTGGTGGGAATCCAGGTTTTGAGCAAAATGTGAGGGTCGTCGGTGATTAGCTTCTTGAAGTGTAGAAGGGCTTCGGCGTCCGTGGGATTACAGGCCCGTGATTGCAGTGTCAAGGAAGATAAGAAAATGACGAGGAGCTAGGGCCATTGAACGATTATTGTCCATTGAAATTTGTTTGAAGGTTTGTATGTTTGCAAGATTAATAATTGGGGCAGGTTCTCTTATAATATTGCAAAAAACCGCGGGAATCCTACGAGTCCTTAAAGTTTTATTCCCTAATAAATGAGGATAATTTTTTAGGCTCCATTTTTAATTTATTGAGGATATATTTGAAAGTGATTGGATTTCAATTCATGAAATGAAAGAAAATAATTATTTGCGTGTGAGCAATTAATTTTAAATCCACATATAGAGCCTTAATTGCTTCTTTAATGACATGACAGATATGTTGGGATAAATTAGAAATGGAAATCTATCTATTGTAAATACCATGATTGATATAATTAATATTTCATAAGGAATCATTATTCCATTAAGAATTGTTTCCCAGAAATAAGAAATGACGATTCCTTTTAGAATACATTAATTGTTTTATGTACTCCATATCTTATGTAATGAATTTTTTTTAACATAAAAGTATTATTATTTATTTTTATTTTTAATTTATCATCTTTTAATCTAAACTATTTATAAGAACAATATCCTGAAATACCTTCCGAACATATGATGTACTTTCCATAAATACTTTCTTTATTCAAAACGGAACTCACAGTACCCCGAAACACCTTCAGACATATTGCATTAAACCACGTGCAAAAATGTAAGCATTTTTCTTGGACGGAGGTAGTATAACGTACAATATACTCTCTCCATCCAAGAATCTTTTTTCCATTTCATAGTTGATACATGATTTAATAAAAAATAGTAATACACAATATATCTAATATTAACACATATGTGTTCTCATATTGAACAAACAAATATTATTGTAGAATAAAATATGTGAATTTCACTTACTTAATTTTGATCCCATATTTTAAATATTTAATAAAATCATATTATTTGAATCTACAAATTTATAAATTCATTAATTTTTAAATATCTTATACTTTTAATAATTCTATCCAAGCAATTAAGTTAGCCAATAATAACAACTCGAATTTTGAGAATTACCGCGTTAACTCGTAAACGCGTTTTCAGGATTATTTACACAATATATAAAGCTGTCCCATTTTATTTATCTTCATCAACACCACCTGACTGACTTGAACAACATTTAACCCTTCAAACAAATTTCAATGGTAAGTCAACTACTTTCCCTCCTCCTCATTTTTCTATCCTCCTTGATACTGCAATCCCGGGCCTGTAATCCCACCGATCATCAGGCCCTTCTGCATTTCAAGAACCTCATTACTCTAGACCCTTCGGGTTTGCTCGAATCCTGGAACCCCACCACGGATTGCTGCAAATCCTGGGAGGGAATCTCGTGCGATCCCTCCTCGGGCCGGGTCATCCACCTCGACAGGCCCGGGCAGTTAACGCGCAATGATATGCCCTTAGATACATCAATGTCAGGGACGCTGTCGCCATTTCTGGGTAACCTCTCGTCTCTTCAACATCTTGATCTGTGTGGTCTCAAAGACATGACGGGCCCTATTCCACCGGAATTGGGCAAGCTCACTAGCTTAACACACCTATTTCTCTGTGGCAACAATCTTACGGGCCCAATTCCAGTTACAATTCAGGGCCTGAGAAATCTCCAACACCTCAATCTCGGCAGTAATCGTCTCACGGGCCCTATCCCAGACCCCATTTTCAACAATTTTACCTCTCTCACTGAGCTTATCCTTGCAGACAACCAAATTTCCGGCCCAATCCCGTCTTCCATCCACAAGATGGATTCACTATCTTCTCTCGATCTCCACCAAAACAACTTCTCAGGCACCATACCAGAAACTATATCCCAACTCAAGAACCTCACATACATCGATTTACACCAAAACCAACTCACCGGTGCCATACCACCATCGCTACCCCAACTCTCCAACCTCGACATAATTGATTTCTCCGAAAATCGTCTCACGGGCCCCATTCCTACATCCATAGGCGATCTATCTAAGCTTAGGTATCTGATTTTGAGAGACAATATGCTGAGCGGAAACTTACCTTCAAGCCTTGGCAATCCCCTCACCCTTAATAAGCTAGACTTGTCTAACAACAAATTGGAGGGCACAATCCCTCCAAGTTTAGGGAAACTCAGGGACAACTTGCAGTACCTGTTTTTATCAAGAAACAGGCTGACAGGCGGGATCCCGCCCCAGCTTGCGAACCTGACATCTTTATTGTATTTAGACTTGTCCTTCAATCCTCTTGCATTAGGCAGGATACCTTCATGGCTCCAAAACCTGTCTCTTACCAGTGTTCAGTTGGCAGATACAGGGCTGGTAGGGACGCTAGACAGGGTATCCTCTGCTTCTCTTTCGTTTCTGGATGTATCCAGCAATTCATTGACAGGGGAAATCCCTCCCTGGATCAGGCACCAGACGTACCTTTCGTCTCTCAATTTGTCGAACAATGGATTCCATTCGTCGATCCCTGTGGAGTTCAGGGACCTTGAAGTGCTGTCTGATCTTGATCTCCATTCCAACCACTTCTCGGGAAACCTGACTTCAATATTCCACAGAGGAGGATTCCGTTCGCTCGATGTTTCTTACAACAACTTCACGGGGCCTATTGTTGGTCGCTTTGCAGGGGAGTTTGTTCAACGCTTAGAGGTGGATTCCCTGATTCTTTCCCACAACCGGTTGACGGGGAATGTGCCGCCGTCTATTGGAACATTGAGCAACTTGAGGGTGTTGGAACTCGAAGGGAATGAGCTGTCGGGGGAGATTCCGAAGGAGGTTATGAGTCTTGAACGTCTTGAGAGGTTTAATGTTTCTGGGAATCAGCTGAGGGGGGAGATTCCCCCTCATAAGATTGTGTTTCCAGGTTCGGCGTTTGCTGGGAATCCTGGATTGTGTGGAGCTCCACTTCCTCCTTGCAAATGAGGTTGTCCTTGAATAATGTTAATTTACTACCATGATGTATTTTCCAATTTGATGATTGAAGAAATGTGAAGTGGTATGAAATTAGAATAATACTAAATGAGTGAGAAAATCTCGAAATTTACTTGCAAGGACTATTCAAAACTAATGGAACCACAAACTATTATATATGGTGTATCTCTGTGTGCACCTTCCATTCTGCTATATATTTTTGATTTTTTTTTTTTGCACACCGATTAATATAAATGTGAAAAGGATAAGTGATGTAACAAAAATAATAATGATAATAGTATAAAAATAATGAAGATAATAATAAAAAAAAAAAAAGAGAGAAACATATAGTAAGCATGACGGAGGGAGTAATATATAACGCATCATTTAGAAAAAAGAAAAGGAGAATGGTATTGGATAAATTTGATTTGAAAACATTAAATGAAATTTAATTAGTCAGTTGATGAGGGTGTTGGACACTCCTTTTTGAGGGCATAGGCAGATTTTAACTTTTGAAAAATTAAATGGCATAGGGTGGATCTGTTCACAAAGTGGATGATTTTATAAAAAATTAAATTTAATTAAACTCTGCTTCTTTTTATAACAAAAAATGGAGTATTGTTGGGCAGGATGATAAAATTTTCAAATTCTGAATGAGGGGGCGGTTCTTGAATAACACCTCATTACATTAATTTTGAAGATTATGAAGCCACAAGATTCATTTTATACTCAAACTAATGGGATGAAAATCTCATTCAACAAGATTTTTTGCCATATAAAGCTGAGGAGGCAATTTAGAAACCAGGATTTATCAAATTGGCAATGGGGATTTTAGAGTTTGGAAACCAAACTTCAAAGGTTTATACACTCTTAAATCTGGATACATGAATCCTACTGTGATGAAGATGGATGGGGATAATAGTAATCGTGTTAAACCGGTGCATGAACAATATGACGTAGTTTAATGCAATTTCCTGTCATTTGAAATTGATTTTGATAAATTTCAATTGTTATGAGACTAAATTGAAAAATAAATAATTATGGGATGAAAACGAAAAAATAAAAAAGTTATGGGACTAAAGCGATATTAATCCAATTGAGTCAATTTCTCCCTCAACAACACCATCATTAATCGATCCACCTTCAACAATCCATCTTTAAGTACAACTTTAAATTATTATTTTTTAAATAACGACCGCCTACTCTTGACGGCGTCAAATGCACTGAGAATTTTTTTTCACCGACTTGGCGTAGTGAAGTTGGGATAGGTTCTCTTATAATAATGCAAAAAATCACGGGGATCCTATTATGTCTTTAAATTTTTATTCTCTAATAAATGAGGATAATTCTTAGGTTCCACTTGGATAGATAGATGAATTTAAAAATAAATGAATAAAATATAATAATTATGAGAAGATATATATTTCACTTTATTAATTGTAAAGAGATGAGAGAAGGGGAAAAAAAATAAAGAAAAGAGAAAGATGGAAGAGGATAGAGAAAAGAATTTTAAATGAAATGATTTTGATAAGAATTTAAAATTCATTAATTTTAAATATGACTCAAATCTATATATGTGTAAATTTTTTAAATTAGTTGGAGAACGTGGTTATTTTTACGTGAAAATCATAATTCCAAATACATCCATACAAACGGAGACTTAATTAATTCCTTAATGCCATGACTGGTATATTGAAATAAATTAGGAATGGAATATTGTTCATGATTCATATAATTTTTCATAAGAAATCATTATTCCATGAAGGATTGTCACTCCCGAAACAATGACGATTCCTTTTAGAATACATGGTTTTATGTACTCAATATTTTATATAATGATTTTTTTTTACATAAAAGTATTATTTTTATTTTTAATTTATTATCTTTTAATCTAAACTATTATAAGAACAAAAATTATAATTCAAGAGGAGTAATAATATTATTATTTAATGATAAAGATATGAAAAATATTTATTTTTAATAATATTAAAAATAATAATTAAAATAAAATTATAGTAATTTTAAAAAATAATTTTATTTCAGCAAGATAAATAATAATAAAATAATTATTATTTAAAAATAATGAAATGAAATAAAATAACAACAATATTGTAAATATATGTATAATATTCATATAATAAATAATTCTAATGCTCCCTCCATCTCAAGATATAAGAGAAACAATTGCATAGAATATTCTACCGTACAAATATCCATATTTCAAAAGTTCACGGCTCTATACCGAGTAAGGTCGATTCTGGGTTGTTTTTTTTTTTTTTAAATTCGTGCAAGTTGCAAATTTCAAATTTTCACTCTCAAATATGATACTATATAGCCACATATGTGTTACTGAAAAGACAAAAGATATGTTACTAATTTAAAAAAAAAATTAAATAATACAATAATTATTATTTTAAAATAATGAAATAAAATAACAACAATATTGTAAATATATATATAATCATCATATAATAAATAATTCTAATACTCCCTTTACCCCAAGATAAGAGCAACACTTGCGTAAAATATTATACCGCACAACTATCTATATTTGAAAAATTCGCAGGTCTATACTGACTAGGGTCGAATCTAGACATTTTTTTTTTTCAAATTTCACGCAAGCTGCAAATTTCAAATTTTTTGCTTCCAGATGAGGTACTATATAGACACATGTGAGTTCTTGAAATGACAAAATATGTGTTACTAAATCTTAAAAAAAAAAAAAAAATTTTACTTTTCAAGTAACTTTGAGGAAAATATGTATTTCTCCAGGTATAAATATGTGTTACTTAATTTAATTTTTTTATTCTTTTTATTGATTTATGTTGATAATATATTAATACATCTTTTAATATCTTACATATGTTATATTTAGTACAATATATATTTTTATAAGGACAAATAAATGTTACGTTTTTACATACAATAACACACATTTGATCTTAAAGTAACACACATTTGATTTAATTGTAACACACATTTGGTTTAATAGTAACATACACTTGCTCCCCCAATTTATGTTACTAAATAAGCAAATGCGTGTTACTGTAAGAATAAATAAACATTTATGAAAAAACAATATTTATTCTTATAATAACACCTATTTTACTCTTATATTATGTGAAAAATTATTTAATCTATAAAACCAAATGAATATATATAAAATAACAATATTTCATAAAGAGAAAAGTACAAATTGGTTCAACAAATTTGCACAAATTACAAAATGGTGTATGTGCAAAAAAAAAAAAACAATTCCGTGCAAACACAAAAAACACTTTCGTGCAAATTTTTATGAACCAATTTGTAAATATAGTGATTTTTTTGAACCAATATGTAAAGCACCCTTTCATAAAATAGTAATACACAACACCTCTAATAGTAACACATATTTATTTCCCATTTTGATTTTTTTTTTTGAAAGGTAAAATATTTGAATTTGACTTACTTAATTTTGATCCCAAAATTTAAATACTTTACAAAATAAATAATATTATTTGAATCTACAATTTTATAAATTCAATAATTTTCAAATGTCTTATACTTTTAATAATTCTATCCAAGCACAGCACGATAGACTTCGAATTAAGTAAGTTAACAACTCTAATTTTATGAATTACAGCGTTAACGCGTTTCTGCATTACTCAATATATAAAGCTGTCCCATTTATTTATCTTCATCAACACCACCTGACTGACTTGAACAACATTTAACCCTTCAATGGAAAATCATCAACTTTCCCTCCTCGTCATTTTCTTATCCTCCTTGATACTGCAATCCCACCGATCAACAGGCCCTTCTGCATTTCAAGAAACTCATTACTCTAGACCCTTCGGGTTTGCTCGAATCCTGGAACCCCACCACGGATCCTGGGAGGGAATCTCGTGCGATCCCTCCTCGATCGGGCCGGGTCATCCACCCGGGCAGTTAACGCGCAATGATATGCCCTTAGATACATCAATGTCAGGCACCATACCAGAAACTATATCCCAACTCAAGAACCTCACATACATCGATTTACACCAAAACCAGCTCACCGGACCCATACCGCAATCACTACCCCAACTCTCCAACCTCGAGACACTCGATTTCTCCAAGCTTATATATCTGATTTTGGGAGACAATATGCTGAGTGGAAACTTACCTTCAAGCCTTGGCAATATCCTCTCCCTTAATCAGCTAGACTTGTCTAACAACAAATTGGAAGTTTAGGGAATCTCAGGGACAACTTGCAGCTCCTGATTTTATCAAGAAACAGGCGGGATCCCGTTGCGAACCTGACATCTTTAGCGTACTTAGACTTATCGTTCAATCCTCTTGCAATAGGCAGGATACCTTCATGGCTCCAAAACCTGTCTCTTTCCGACGTGGTATTGGCAGATACAGGGCTTGTGGGGACGCTAGACAGGGTATCCTCTGCTTCTCTTTCGAGTCTCGATGTATCCAGCAATTCATTGACGGGGGAACTCCCTCCCTGGATCTGGGACCAGACATCCCTTTCCCATCTCAACTTATCTAACAATGGCTTCCAATCGTCAATCCCTGTGGAGTTTAAAGACTTGGGTGATCTTGACCTCCACTCCAACCACTTCTCCGGAAACCTGACTGCAATATTCAACATAGGGGGATTCAGTTCGCTCGATGTCTCTTACAACAACTTCACGGTTGGTCGCTTTGCAGGAGAGTTTGTTAACTACTGGGAGGTAGAATCCCTGATTTTATCCCACAACCGATTGACGGGGAATGTGCTGGCCTCTATTGGAGAATTGAGCGAGTTGAAGGTGTTGGAACGAGCTCTCGGGGGGAATTCCGAAGGAGGTTATGAGTCTTGAACGTCTTGAGAGGTTTAATATATGTTTCTGGGAATCAGCTGAGGGGGGAGATTCCCCCTCACAAGATTGTGTTTCCAGGTTCGGCGTTTACTGGGAATCTTGGATTGTGTGGATTTCTACTTCCTGCTTGCAGTAATTGAGGTTGTGCTTGAATAATGTTAATTTACTACACTGATGTATTTCCAGTGTTGATGATTGATGAAACATATGAAACTATGAATTTTGAAGAAATGTGAAGTGGTATGAAAATAATTATTATTTTAATTAGGAAACGAATATGAAAATTTCGAAATTTACTTGCAAGGAGTATTCAAACTTAATGGAACCACAAACTGTTATTCGGTTTATTAGTATATACTCCCTCACCCGCTATATATTTTCCGTTTCTTTTCAATACACGAATTGAGATAAAATTGAAAAAGATAAGTGATATAACAAAAACTTAAAAAAATAATAAGAATACTATAAAAAATAATAAAAATTAAAAAGTAATTTTTGAAAAAGAAAGTGGGATGGATTGAGTATGCATCATTTAAAAAAAAGAGAGAAGGAAAATGTTATTGGATATTTATTTTTTATTAGTATTTTCATTATTTTTTTAATTAGTCAGTTGATGCGGGTGTTGGACACTCCTCCATTTGGATGGATCGATTTGAAAATGAACGGATTTAAAAAAAAAAAAAAAACATGTAAGAAAGCATACATTTGAAGTTAGGAATTATAAAGAGATTGAAGAGAAGGAAAAACGTAAAAAAAAAATGGAAAGGGATAGCGGGGAGAGATTTCAAATGACATGAGTTTGAAAGAATTTTAAACATAAAATGGAATCTAAATATTTGTGAATTCATGGAAAGGGTGGTTATTTGTGTGTGAAATCCATGGATTTCAAATCCACCCATCCAAATTGAGGGTAAATGAAATTTCATTAGTCAGTTAATGCGGGTGTTGGGCACTCCTTTTTTACTAAAATTTTTTGAGGGCATAGCCGGATTTTAACTTTTGAAAAATTAAATGGCATGGGATCGATCTGGATGATCCTGATATATCTATAATCTCAAAGTCAAATTTTAATCATGGATGTAAATGACGGTCGCCGAGACCGCTTGGACGCTTGAAAGTCCTCGACCGCCGATGGCCTGCAAGGTCAAATCGTCGAGAAAAATCCGCTAACATATTTGGCACTGCCGAGACCGTCTTAGTACCGCTTAAATTATCATTATTCTTTTTTTTTCAACTTAAAAGTTAGAACTAAAATTAAAAAATAAAAACTAATTTACTAAATTACTAAAAAAGGAAAGTTTAATGGAACTACTTCATAATTTATTCGTTCTATGTATTTTGCTCTTTTTGAGTTCCATTTAGAAGTTGGACAATGACGTATTATGATAGTTTTTAACATTTTGTTGACTTTTTATATTTTGTGATAGTTATTAATTATGTTTTAAATTTATAATTTATCTATAATGTATATTTTTATTAATATATGTTTTAAAAAATTAATATTAATAAAAAATAAAATAGAAAAACTTTGGCACCGCCAAAGCGGCCTAGACTGTCTTGGCGCTTGGCGGCACTCGACCGTCCGCCGACCGCCAAGTGCCATTTGCACTCTTGATTTTAATACATGATAAATTAGTACTATAAAAAATTGGTTGTGTGAACTACAACTATCTATATAGTGGCCAGTGGGAGTGTTTAGTTCAAACTTGTAAATAGTGAAGCCAAATCATAAATATGAGATTTAATTCTCTGTCATGTCACTATTGACTGTATTTATTTGAGGCAGTTCCCTAGCTACTTGATGGATTTTCTCCTATAAATAGGAGTGCATAGTTATAACACTTTGAAATTAATTGGAGAACACCTTAAATTTTGAGAACATAAACAAATAATGCTTCATTCTATTCGTTACATAAACTAAGATAAATTAACTTATTTTATTTAATTTAATATTTAATTTAATGAACAAAGATCCAAAATTAATAAATTAAAAGCTCAAAACTAAAATTCATTTATTTTATGAATGATAAATAATATTATTTTAGGAAAGAGGTATGATAATAATCCATTGTGTTTATCTTTACTAAAATACTCCTCTTATATTGAAAAGAAAAATCATAATTCACTTTCTTTTTGTTTATGATATAGAGGACAAAATTGTCAATTGTATATTTTTTTATTATTAATATAACAATCCAAACATTCAAAATGAAATTATCTTACATTACTAATTATCTTAATCCATCAATCCAAATATACTATTTAACTCACATATAATAATCTCTAAATTATAATCTAGTCTAATATATCTTAAATTATTTATCTTGTCCATTGAACCAAATGAGCTCTAACGATTTTGAATTTGTTTCTTGCACGACATATATATAAAGTGCAATCCAGCCTATGTTTTAAAAGCGGAAGTTGACTCGTGTTGGTCCCTTAAGTGGTCAAGGTCTAGAGAGGGGGTGAATAGATCTTGAGTCAAAATCAAATTTTCAAACTTTTTAAAGAGGGGATTCTAGGACCTTACAGTAACCTCTTATAAGTTCAAAACAACAAGTCTACAAGAGTTTTAAAATAGGACACAAAGGTTACATCTATGGACTAGAGAAGTCTACAGCAACAGAGTTCAAAAACTTGTAACCAAAAATACAACTTGTAGACAAGAAATCAGAGAGTTTCTCACACTTGAAAGTGTATTGAGAAAACTCTAATGTGCAGCGGAAATAAGTGAACGTTAATGAAAAACAATATAAACAAACTTAACAACTGAGTGACTTACTTAAGTCTACAGCTGTAGAGTCAGTTTCTCTGTGAAAACCACAAAGTTTTATGCACTCGATTTTCAAAAGAATGATGAATGTAACATATAAATTAAATATGCAATACATGAATATAAATGACAGAAAGTAAATAGACCAAAATTTATAGTGGTTCAGTGTCTATAAAAAGACCACCTACATCCACTGTTACACCACTCAGGTGCCAAATTCACTAAGATGAGATCACTTAGATCAATACAAGTAGTTCCCCCTTAGAACTAGGTTCACTCAGATTCCTATTCTAACAAGAGATTAACTACCCTATTCACTCAGAATACAACTCACAAAGAGTTAACAAAAACCTCACAAAGAGATATCTACAATAAGTAGAAATTAAAACAGGTGAGGGAACAACAACAAAAGGTGTGATTCTTTCTAAGAAAATCTTAACCAACTATCCTATGAATCACAAAGAATAAAAACAAATAAAGCTCTCTCATAAAGTTTGTTGGTTGTAGACTTGCTTAGGCAAAATGCTTGAATGTTCAGGGTGATTGTTGTTGCTTCCTCTGAGGACTTCTTCTATTTATAGATTGAGTGGTGTGACTTATCCGTTGGGAATTTCAAATTTGAAATTCGGATAAGGCTCCTCTCTCTCTCTATTGGCATGTGTGAAGTGGTCCTCATCCTTCACACAGGATAGTACTGAGTGTACTATTGTCATTTTTTTTCAGAATTCTGGCTGTCTTCAAACTAATCTTCATTATCCTCCAGAATTAAAGAAATATCCTCCACTTAAGTACATTTTAGTGAGTGCATGAGAGCTACACTAATTGTGTTTAAGGGTCTTCATAATCTTCAAATAATCTTGGACTTGTACTATCTCTCCAAACGGTCCTTTCAACTGTAGGGTCTTCAACCTTGCAGTTGTAGAGTCCTGTAGATACAAAAATCGGCTGTAGAGAAATCTTACAACTGTAGGGTCATATCTGACTGTAGAATGATCAAGTATACAGCTGCAAGACTTCAATTACAACTTTAGATTTCAAAACCAATTTGACCAATTTAAACAAATCGGATTAAATCGGATAAAAGCGGGCCAGAGGGGTGTTCGAGTAGCGGTCGGACCGATCCAACCGGCCTGTCCATTCCGCTTTTTAAAACACAGATCCAGCTTATATAATATGTTGTTGATTGCTTAACAAGAATAGTTCATTTTCTATTTTGCCAACATAATTTAGGCATGTAAATAAATATATTGATTTTATATTTTTCTATAAATTTGAAACTCTAGATGAAATGGAATCTTATTATTAAATAGGGGTACAAAGATGACAATAAAAATATTAATTTTTTTTATGAGATTGAGGGAATATTTATATTCATGAATAACACATGAAAAAAATTCTAATTAACCTAAATGTAAAGAACACCAGACTTGAAAAACACTCTTTTAACATTCAAATTTCAATGGAAAATCATCCAACAACATCTCCATTCCTCCTCCTCATCTTTTTATCCTCGTTGATACTGCAATCACGGGCTTGCAATCCCACAGATCAACAAGCCCTTCTACATTTCAAGAAGCAAATCACTATTGACCCTCAAAATTTGCTCAAAACCTGGAATCCCCGCACAGATTGTTGCACATCCTGGGAAGGAATTTCATGCGATTCCTCCTCGGGTCGGGTGGTCAATGTCTCCCAGCCCGGGCTTTCCTTGGACGCATCTTTGTCCGGGACACTGTCGCCATTTCTTGGTAACATCTTATCTCTTCAAATTCTTGATTTGTGTGCTCTTAGAGACTTGACGGGCCGTATTCTGCCAGAACTGGGAAAGCTCACTTGCTTATAACTCTGTGGCAACAATCTTACGGGCCCAATCCCAGTTACAATTCAGGGCCTGAGAAATCTGCGACGCCTCTATCTCGGCAGCAATCATCTCACGGGCCCTATCCCGGACCCCATTTTCAACAATTTCACCTCGCTCTCTGAACTAATCCTTTCAGAAAACCAAATTTCTGATTCAATACCATCTTCAATACACAAGATGGCTTCACTATCTTATCTCGACCTACACCAAAACAACTTCTCAGGCACCATAGGTGACCTCAACAACCTCGTACACATAGATTTATCCAATAACCAACTCACCGGAGCTGTGCCATCATCACTACCCCAACTATCCACGCTTGATCTCTCTGTAAATCTCCTCGCGGGCCCCATCCCCACTTCCTTGGCAATCTCTCAACGCTTCGAATACTGTACTTGTGAAACAACATGCTCAGTGGAAACATACCTTCAAGCCTCGGCAATCTCCTCTTAGTCTAGACTTGTCTAACAACAAATTGGAGGGCACAATCCCTACAAGTTTAGGGAATCTCAAGGACAACTTGCAGTACCTGTTTTTATCAAGAACGCGAACCTGACATCTTTATCATATTTAGACTTGTCGTTCCATCCTCTTGCAATGGGTAGGATACCTTCATGGCTCCAAAACCTGCCTCTTTCCAGTGTTGAGCTGGGAGATGCAGGGCTGGTAGGGACACTAAACAGGGTCTCTTTCGGTTCTCGATGTATCCAGCAATTCATTTACAGGGGAACTCCCTCCCTGGATCAGAAACCAGACATCTCTCACAATTGCTTCCATTCGACGATCCCTCCGGAGTTGAAGGACTTGGGACTGTTTGATCTTGATCTCCACTCCAACAACTTCTCGGGAGAATATTTTCATTCCGATCGATCGAGCACTAAAAATCAGATTGAGATTTAGAAAGGATAAAAGATCAAATGGAGAAGGAACTAGTGAAGCTCAAGGGGAGATACATTGGCATCAAAGATGAAGTCACACTTGGATGGTGGCTGGCTAATTATAGGAATACGAAGAAGTATTTCCATAGACAGGATGAAAGGATTGATGAAATGGAGAGTATTAATTGTCTTCCTTAAGTTTTATGAAGATATGTTTTCTTCACAAAGACCTGCTATATATAAATAATTAAGATCCATGAGCTTATGCAATAAAGTGTGTCAAAACAATTATGGATGACATCATCAGAGTGCTTTTATAATTCCTGATAATGGGTCTAAATGGGATGAAAATTTCATAGTAAGACGAGCTTTAAAACAAGACAAGGTGCATGGTTGGCGTTTTGTTCCAACAAAGAGGTCTTAGGCAAGCTGATCTCTTATCACCTTATGTCTTTGTTATATGTGCTAAAGGAAAGGTTGATTAAAAGGAAGAAGAAGCTAATGGATGACAAGAAAAGTGGAAGCTTAGAAATTTAGAAGAATTTCTTATTTATGTCTTCTTTTTGGATACCAGCTTTCTCTATTTGCCTGCCATGAGATGAGATGAGATGAGATGGACCAAATAATTAACTAGTACTACCTCCGGCTTTTGTAATGAATAGAATGTGCATGATGGAGATTGTGATGTAAAGATTTTAAAGATGGAGATTTAAAAAAATATTTTCATTTTAGGAGTATGCAAATTTTCTTGGAACAAACTAAAAAGGAAAGTACGTAAACTTTCGTGGGACATTGTAAGAAGAAAATGCATTGGAATATATCTTATAAGTATGCCGAAATCTATGGGATTTTCAAAAGGTTTTCGGTATTCCTTACTTGCCAAGCAAATATGGAGGAACATGCCATGGCCGCAAGAGAAGATCCCATGCTGGAAATCGGAGATCAAGCATCGCTCGTGGCCGTCGCCGTCGCCACCGCTATTTCCTGTTCCACCATTGCTCAACCCAAAATCCGCGCCGCTGCTATTGCCCATCTTCTAGATCGTTTTTTTTTTTTCAGATCGGTTCATTTCCAGGGTTTGGACGTATATTTGATTTTGAGTTTATGGTTTTTTTGTTGATTAGTTGATTTTAGGGTTATTATTTTCGGGTTTTTGGCACACTTGATTTTGAGAGAACGATTTTCCAGATTTTTACCATGTAGGTTTTTTATTAATATATTCAGAATTTTAATACATGTAAAATTGAGTATCTGGTTATGTGTATGAAAATGTTGTACACAATAATGATCTAAAGAAATCGCAAATAAAAGTTTGAAATAATAAAAAATATTATATTTTAAAAAATTAATTAAAGTAATAAATAAAAATATAAAATTCAAAATTTTAAATTCATAAAATTAAGAATGAAAGGTCAGCTTTGCTGTATTTAAATTCAAATAAAAAATATTTAGTTGGCGGGGTTATTTTTTTACCCAAATTGTAACAGGAGGTTTTTTGTTTTCTTCTGAGCGTCATATTTTGTAATTATTTTTATTTTTAAAAACATACAAATATAGGATATTATCTTTTAAATTTAACAAATATAGACTTAAATTGTATAAAATTTGGGCCAAATCATGACTTAATGTAGCTTTAAAGGGACATATAATAATTGGAATTTATTTGGCTTGATTTAATAAAGATTGGTTCAAATGTGCCCAATATAAAAGATAATGCCCTTATTTTATAAGTTTATATTAGGGGCATTTACAAAATAGTTCACTTTTGAAGTATTATTTTTAAATTGGTATAATATGCAAAACAATAACTCTATTATTCAATTTATATTTATTTTATTATGTAATTTTTTTTTATTAATTTGAAAATAATACTTTAAAAATGTACCAATTTAAAATTATTCATTTATAATAATATTGTCTTAATTTTATAAGTCTATAAATAAAGTGATCTAATTTTGTAATTTTTCAAGATATGTATTAGTTTTTTAAAAATATTACTCCCTCTGTTTCAGGAAAATTTGCACTAGTGAGATTTTACATTTAAAAAAAAAAAATTCTTAAATAAAATTGTAATATATAGGTAAATATGTGTAGACATATGAGTATGCACAAAAATTTATATTTTTTGTTTTAGTATACAAATTTGTGTATAACATTCAAATTTATGCAAATTAGGAATAGTTGATTCTAGAGTAATTCTTTAATTGCTGAAAATCAATTTCAAGGGGATAAAATCATAAACAATTAAGTAGGCAATATGATTTTAAGATTTGAAATTTCAAAAAATAACGTGACTCTTAATTGCTGAAAATCAAATTGGGAAATAAGAAAACTTGAATTTGACTCTTTATTACCGAAAATCCATTAGGAACAAAATAGGAGTAAAATTCAAATTAAAATTTTAAACATAAAATTAAATTTCTTGCCGTTGTTTTTGAATTTATTGATCCCATGAAAGCAATTAAAGAACTAATCAAGACTTATTTAACAAGTATCCTTATTTTCATTAATAAATTAAAGGACTCAGAATCACAACACACATTATTTAACAGAAGCAGTCCCAAATTATTCTTCATCATCCAAATACTTTCACCCTTCAAATTCAAATGGAAAATCATTCCATCAAACTACTTCCTCTCCTAGTCATTTTCTTATCCTCCTTGATACCGCAGTCCCGGGCCTGTAATCCCACCGATCAACGGGCCCTTCTTCATTTCAAGAAACTCATCACTTTGGACCCTTCCGGATTGCTCAAATCCTGGATTCCCTCCAAGGATTGCTGCACTTCCTGGGAGGGGATTTCATGCAATCCCCCCTCGGGTCGGGTCGTCAACCTCACCCTACCCGAGGCATCATTGTCCGGGAGACTATCCCCATTTTTGGGTAACCTCTCATCTCTTGAAATTCTGGATCTTGGCGGTCTTGAAGGCTTGAAGGGCCCTATTCCACCGGAATTAGGCAAGCTTACTCGCTTAAAACAATTAATACTCTCCAAGAACCAGCTCACGGGCCCAATCCCGATTACAATCCAGGGCCTGAGACATTTGAAACGCCTCTTCCTTTACCAGAACCGTCTCACGGGCCCTATCCCCGACCCCATTTTCAACAACCTTACCTCCCTAACTGACCTTATCCTTTCCCAAAACCAAATTTCTGGTCCAATACCTTCTTCATTACACAAGATGGTCTCACTAAAAGTTCTTCAACTACAAGAAAACAACTTCTCCGGCAGCATACCAGAAACCATAGGTGAACTCAAGAACCTCAGGCAACTATTATTACAGGTAAACCAACTGACCGGAGCCATCCCGCCATCACTAGCTCGACTATCCAAGCTCGAGCACCTTTATCTCTCCGTAAATCACATCACGGGCCCCATCCCAGCTTCTATAGGCCATCTTTCGAGGCTTCAATACCTGGATTTGGGATACAATATGCTAACCGGAAACATACCTTCAAGCATTGGCAATCTCCACTCTCTTAGTGTTCTAGAGTTGACAAACAACAAATTGGATGGCAAAATTCCCACAAAATTAGGGAATCTCAAGAACTTGGCGCACCTCTACTTATCAAGAAACAGGCTCAACGGCCCGATCCCACCCCAGATTGCAAATCTGAAATCCTTATTAGTTTTGGACTTATCATTCAATCCTCTTGCAATAGGTAAGATACCTCCATGGTTCCAAAAACTGCATCTCTCGAGTGTCTTTTTAGCAGGCACCGGGCTCCAAGGGCAGCTGGAGAAGCTGCCCTCTTCGGATTCTTCTCTTTCGTATCTCGATTTATCCAGCAATTCATTTACAGGGGAGCTCCCTCCCTGGATTGGGAACTTGACAAATCTGTTCTTGCTGAATTTATCCAACAATGACTTCCAATCCTCCATCCCTCAAGAGCTCAGCAGAATTGCAGTGTATCATCTTGATCTTCACAGCAACAACTTCTCGGGAAGCCTTGCTCCAATACTCTCGTACGGAGGTGAATCTTCACTGTTTTCGAATACGGAATACGGCTCGATCGATGTTTCCTGCAACAGCTTCACGGGGACTATTGATGGCAGCATTGGAGGGAAAAAGGGTTATGCTGGTTTAGAAGCCCTGATTCTTTCAGGGAATCGATTGACAGGGCATGTTCCGGCGTCTCTTGGAAAATTGCGCAATTTGAAGGCGTTGGAACTGCAAGAAAACGAGCTCTCCGGGGAGATTCCCAAGGATGTTATTAATCTTGAGCATCTTCAGAGGTTTAATGTATCAGGGAATCGGTTGAGGGGAGAGATTCCCCCTCACAGGACTCTGTTTCCGGCTTCGGCCTTTTCGGGGAATCCTGGATTGTGTGGAGATCCTCTTCCTCCTTGTAATAATTGATGATTAGGATTCTCTGTTAGAAAAACACTTTTTGCATCATTCTCTATGCAAGCTATGGGGGTGGGATGTGAGGACTTGTAGAAAAGTCATGGAACTGCGCTGCACCTGCGTACCGGGCAATATCGTCTTTGTAGAGTAAGAATCTAAACTTTTGCCTCACCTTATTATGTATCATTTTTTTGTAGTCATACAATTATTTTCCAAAATTATTGTGCGTGGAAATTTTGTGAGAAGTGATACAAAATATGAAACCTACGTCGAAATTGATTTAAGTTAAGGTGTACTTGTCTTTGTTGAATTTAGTTTTTTCTTTAATGAGAAAACTTTATATAATGTTTCTTCAAACTTTCTGTATGTAATCATTTAGAGATATTACTTATATCTCATCATTAATAAAAAAATTTCTTTGCCGATCAAAAAAAAATATATATATATATAAAACGAAGTTTCACTTTAGTACTAACACTTCATTTTGCTTTAAAATTTAACAAGGGTGTATTAATTTATATTTGTTGGAGGGCTATAAGTTTTAGATATAAGCCCTGTATGTTTGAACGAGTTGTTCATTATTGAGCTGTTTTGTCTCTCAGTTGTTTGTTGAACATGCAACAGACAAATATAATGGTTAGAACATGCAGTATAGATTATTATACGTATCTCCTTTGGTTGTCAAATGATGTTATATTGCACTCCCTCCTTCCCTAAATACATTTCGCACTATTTTTTACACGCTTTTTAAGAAAAGCGAATAAAAAATGGAGTATTAAGGGTGACCTATAAAATTACATTATTAAAATAATGAGATTTGTTGAATTAAGTGTAAAAGTAATGGTATTTTGCGTAAAAAATTGAGTAGTTATATCCATTTATAAGATGTGCACTGTGTTGTGGAATTAGATCGAAAAGAAAAGTGTGCAAAATGTTCAGGGAGAAGTATTAGTGATTGAACTATAGTTATGTCAAGATAATAGAGTAAATATATATAATTATCATATATTGGTGCTGATTAATAGAGTGAATGCAAATCTAAAATGAAGGAAAAAGGGTTATAAGATTAGAGAAAGTCTTACCTACTAATCCAATTCCCAGGCATGTGAGAGTACACAAAGAATAAATTACGCACTCTATACAAAATTGACACTGACTTTTATTGAATAATATTGATCAAATTCTTATTTTGTGAATTTCTTGTGCATAATTGTTTTTTTTTTTCTTTTATTAAGTATGCCTCGTGCAAAGGCTCATGCTAGAAAAGTTAGTAGTGAAACTTCATATGAGAGGAGAAAATTTGCACTAGTTGCCATTTTTAGACAATTGCGAGAGGTGAAATAATATTTTTCGTAATTACACTTGTACTTTTAAGTTAGTGCTTGTGTTTTGTAAATGAAATGTGCCTATCATATGTTTTATTATTATTTGATATTCTTAATTATACATTTTATGCACTGATTATATATTTGATATTTTGAGCTAGTGTAATATTTAATACTCTTAATTTTGTAGTGTGAAAAAAGTAAAATAAGATGATGAGAAAAGACCAAAGAAGAGGAAAGAAAGCAGAAGAAGCTTGTCCCAGCTGTCACAGTAAATTACTGTAAAAGGTGAAAACAATAGTTTTAATAATTTACAGCTATATCTTTAAGTTTGAATTTGTGCTTTGTAATATGAGTATTCTATCTTGGTTAAATAATTGATACACCTAACTGGTATTTAGTTAAATGCAATAGTTAATATAATTAATACACCTAAGTACTTGATATTTTTAGAGCAAAATACACGGAAATGGATCCTCTGTTTGACAATGAAACCAACAAATAGTGATGGGTATTAAAACGATAACATATTATTAAAATATTTTTCTTCTTTTAAATTTGACCAAGTCATGATTTTTTTTGTAACCGTGCTAATGAGCTAAAAATGAGGAAATAATTTAATTATACGTTATCGTTTTAATACCCAATACTATTTGCTGGTTTCATTGCCAGCAAAGAATCCATATCCAAAAGACACATCAAATATTAATGAGGTCAATTGATGAAATAAATGAAGGCATCAAAATCATCAATTTGGGAGAGTATAAATTAGGCCCAGCAGCAAGAATATATGACAGCCCATTTGTTCAATTAAATTTCAAATTAGAAAGCCCAACAATTCGACCCATAAGTAAAAACAAAATGCAAGGTCCATTTGCAATTTAATTGGAAAACAAAGACAAGCATCGGAGATAAAAGGAGGGAGGGCAGCAGCTTCACAAAGTAGGAGCGGGATTGTAGAAGTCGGAAATCGATAATTTAACTTTTTTTGGCCGCTTAGCATCTGGGACAGCCTAATTTTATTTTATTTTAAATATAAAAATATAAAATTTGGGTCGCCTAGACACGAAAACGCCTAGAATTACCTATTTTGCAGAAATCGGGTCGACAAGGGGCCGCTTAGGTCGATTTCTGCATCACTGAGTAGGAGTGTTCATACCGAAAAATCAAAAAATTGAACCAAACCGATAAAATTTGATTCATTCGAGTCCATTCTCGGTTCTAAATTTTTAAAAATTCAGTCTATTCGGTTCGGTCCGATTTTGAACCATCAAAACCGAATAGATCGAAAAAACCAAATGGACCGAATTTTAATTAAAAAATTAATATATTAATTATATTTAATAGATATATAGATATAAATTAATTTTGGGTAAAATTTCAAATTGTGATTAACTTTATTAAATTAATGTTGTGTAACACTTTGAATTTTGGTGAATTTTATTAAATTAATGTTGTGAACTTTATTAAACTTAATTGTGTTGTATTTATTTAAATTTTGATTTAGATTTGTATTGTATCTCTTTAATTTATTGGTATTGAACTAAATTTAATGATAGTATGACGTATAAAATTTATTTTGATGAAATATTTTTTTATTTTTAAATTATTTGGACCAAATGGACCGAATAGACCAAACCAAAATAATTCAGTTCAGTCCAAACGAAAGTTCGGTTCGGATTGATCCATACTAAAAAAATTACTCCCTACGTATTTCTATAAGTTGCTCGTTGCTTTTGGGCACACGAATTAAGACAAAACTAAAAAAGTACAAGTGATGTGATGGAAAAAGTGAAAAAGTATAAGTGATGTGATAGAAAAAGTGAAAAATTATGAGTGATGTGATGGAGAAAAATGAAAAAGTAATGAAACTAGTGTAAAAAGTATTGAAAATAATAATAAAGAAGTGAATAGTAATTTTCAAAAAAGGTAAAAAAACAATGAGCAACTTATAGAAAGACGGACGAAAATGACAACATGAGCAACTTATAGAAAGACGGAGGGAGCAGCTATTTTGATTCGATTAAAATAGGACAGAACAGACCGAATGATCGTACTGTTACAATGACATAGACAGAACAGGATTGCACATCACAAAATTTTTGGTGAGAAATTAGCATAGGGTTTTGACTTTTGAAGGTCTTCTCTATACAATTTATTTACCCCATTAGATGGGTGCCCCGAGATGAGGGGAGCATTTCAATTCAAAATTTTAAGTGGATTTAATTCCAAAATATCTTCTGCGTATTTTAATTAATAGTCTACTCATTTATTTCTCTTTATTTTGCGAGAGTTTGGATTATAAATTGATGGACTGATACTTTTAGTGATTTTAGGTGTTCCCATGATTATGAAATTTTAACTTGTACTTCTGATTTAATTATTTTTAATTTAAATTT
>JAPKLY010000602.1:82999-125099 GCA_026898435.1 Prunella vulgaris
TCAGTTAAATACTATTACATCTATGCACGTAACTGTGCTTGCTATATTACTAGAGTTGTGTGAGCATGACTAATTGTATTAGTAAGGATCGTAACTTATTAAAGCATAACTTATGCTTCAAAAAGTTGGAGGGATGATAGATAATATTAGAACCTTCATTATTAAACACTTGAACTTGATAATTGGGTAGTGAAAAATGGAGAATTAAGAGGGCGCTTTAGTACCGGCTTTAGCAACACCTCAGTGCGAGTATTACCCGAGGCGGAAGTATTGTTATTTCATAACTTTTTTACTGTATTGAACTTATTATTAACTTTGAGTAATTAGTCTATTCACATAATTGAAGAATTAACTAGAATAATTTAATTAATTCATTTTTTTGACTTTTGTAATATAAATATCACCTAAGTTTATGTTCTTTTATTCTTGGCCCTACTCAGTTGGGTGCTCCTTTCATAATTTCCATTTAATTGCTTTATTTTATAAGTGCTTTTCTTTTTATCTTTTTTTTCCATCTCGCAATTATAATAACATGTTACCAAAGAACACCCATAGTTGAATAGGCCCTATACTTTAGGGAAAATGTAGTTTTTTGTCCTTTATTTTCTGTTGACTTTGATTTTCGTCCTACTAAATTTGAATTTTTGAATTTCGTCCTATAACTTATAAAAAAATTTGTTTTTCGTCCTGTTACCTGCTATTCCAGGTAAACTTCTAGTAATATGATGATGTGTCATTTTTTTTTGTATATTGTGTTATATGGCTTTTTTTTATATTGTGTTATGTGGCTTTTTTTGTGTTTTTATTTATTTTTATTTTTTCATAAATATTTTTGACCTATATTATTAACTAAATAAAAATAATAAATAGTACATATAAACATAGTAATATAGATATACACACCTTAAAAAAGAAATAATTTATACTCACAAAAGTCAATAAAATATATTTTATTATTTAACTTCACATGACTCACATACTCCAATATTTCCTTAATATGTGTGCCCCTCGGACGGAGGGAGTAGTATTTACCACATTCCTTAATAATTAAGGTTAATTTCACATAAATACATGATCTTTAAGACTAATACCGATTTAATTAGAATTTTCTGGTTCAATTTTCAGTATTGTTACAAATTGATACATGCTTCTTTTTTTTCTTTCCAAACGAGACATATACGTGCCTTGCTAGAGTTTGTGACGGCGGCCGCGTATTTTTCTTTTCTTAGTTTAACATCATATTATACATTCCTATACAAATTAGTAATAACTTCTACAATTTGGATGATATTTTTTACTTATAATTGAAATAACTACTTCTGCAAATAATAACATATACAAGAATAATATCAAATGAGTATATCTTTTACCACTATTTTCAAATTGGTACCAAAACTTTACATAATATAGTAAAAAAATTGAATGAAAGAGTATTTTTTTTTTCAATATATAAAATTCCAATTTAAAATAATGGTCATAAAATATGTTATTTCGAAACCGCCCCTATAATATAATATATATAAAATCATTCAAATTATAGAAGTCGTTACTAATTTATGTAGGAGATGTATATATAATATGATGTGAAATTTTTTCAAAAAAAAAAAAGTAATTCTACGTGATCGCTCAGGATTTCTGGTAAGCCACGTCATTTATTGTCGGATCAAAAGGGAAAAAGATTTACATCAAATTTCAACAATATCAAAGGTTTTTTTTTTTTTTACAAGAATACAAAAAATTGTAATTAAACTGATATATATTAAGCATAAAATCGTGAATTTATGTAAAATTAACCCTATTTTTTTATGTGCGGAAATTTATAACATCACTCAATTTTGGATTCAATCTCAATTTAAGATGTAAAATTATTACAGAAATTTCGTAAATATTACATCTAAAGATTGGTGTCTAAGCATTAACTAAAGAAAAGATGCAATTAAATTATTATAGATCATATAAAAGTGGAAATGAGTAAAAGGTAAAATCAAACGAGTAGAAATGATGAAACTAGTTATAGTTAGAGTAACGTCCAAACTAAGCTTATATTAATCTTTATGAATGAATTTTAAAAAAAAAATAAAAAAATTGGCTAAAAGAGGATATGATATCCCATCCTCTGAATTAATTCACACTTCACATATTATTATAAATCCAACATGACAAGTGGCTGCCCATAATTTCACACGAGATGTGACACAATTCAGCGGTTACCTATTCAAAAAAAAAAAAATCTCCCCATACTCTATTCTGTGACTTTTCAATTTTCATATCATGGCATTAAATCACTATGGTCTTGTTTTGATGAGAGATACCCCGTTTCGATATAAGTTTCTCGTTGTTTTTTGGCACACAAATTAAAATAAAAGTAAAAATATATAAATAATGTGATGAAAATAGTGTAAAAGTAATAGAAATAGTATAAAAAGTAATGAAAATAATAATAAAGAAGTGAATAGTAATTTTCAAAAAAGATAAAAAAATAAATGAACAACATATAGTAAAACAGACGAAAATGACAAAATGAGCAACTTATAGTGGGAATATATGATACAATGATAATGATGTGAATATATGAGTATAAAGCGCCGGTCTTCGACCACATTCCAGTGCACCAATTTCTTCGTGTAACTAAACGTATAAATATATAAATTATTATAATTGAAATATATCAAATAAATTTAATTGAAACGTACGTAAGTTAGATTTGAGTCATTTGATTGATTAATCACGGGTTTAATGTACAAGAAAATCTTGGTGATATAAAAAAATGAAATTTCATGTGAATAGCATCAAATGGAGTAACAAGCTCCGATAAATAAACTACTAAAGTACGTTAATCTTAATTAATCACGATTTAAGTTGCAACAAATTAAATCCAAATTTATACATCAAACCAAGAAATGTCTCTGTCCCAAAATAGTTAGATGAAACTTGAATATTTTAATAATTAGAATATATTACCATTGTTGATCTTTTGATTATGAGAGTTTTAATTCATTAGATCATCTAATAAACTTAATTAGATTAATAAAAATGGTAAAAAAGAAAAGAAAAATGTGACTTGCGTGGCCCAACTCATTAAGGAAAAAGGAATATTTTTTAATTAAAAAAAAGATTTATAAATCATATTTTAAGCATTATTTAACAGAAGCAGACCAAATTATTCTTCAACAAGAATAACAGACTCAAAATACATGACAAAACCTCCAAACCTACTTTCTGACACCACAAATCTCCAAGCTTAACATCACTCCCAAATATTCTCCTTCAATCACCCCTTCAAATTTCTATGGGAAATCATTCACCAAAATCACTTCTCTTCCTCATTTTCTTTTCCTCCTCCATACTTCAATCCCGGGCCTGTAATCCCACGGACAAACAAGCCCTTCTTCACTTCAAGAAGCGAATCGCTTTCGACCCTTCAAATTTGCTCGAAACCTGGATTCCGCGCACTGATTGCTGCACATCTTGGGAGGGAATTTCCTGTGATCCCTCCTCGGGGCGGGTTGTCAACCTCTCCCGTCCCGGGATCTTCTCGGGCTCAGATTCGCCAGTCGATACATTAATGTCAGGTACATTGTCACCGTTTCTTGGTAACCTCTCGTCTCTTCAACTTCTCGATCTGAGTAATCTCAAAGACCTAAAGGGTCATATTCCACCGGAGTTAGGCAAGCTTACGGGCTTAAAACACCTATTTCTTGATTCAAACAACTTCACTGGCTCAATCCCGGTTACAATCCAGGGCCTGAATCGCTTAAACCGTCTTTATCTTAGCAACAATCATCTCACGGGCCGTATCCCGGGCCCCATTTTCAAGAACCTAACCTCACTATCTGAGCTTGGCCTTTCAGAAAATCAATTTTCCGGTTCAATACCATCTACAATACACAGGATGGTTTCACTAACTCATCTTGATCTTCATGACAACAACTTCTCAGGCAACATACCAAAAACCATAGGTGAACTCCAAAACCTCATACACTTCGATTTATCCGAAAACCACCTAGCTGGAATCATACCGCAATCACTAGGCCGCCTATCCAAGCTCGAGGTCCTTTATCTCAATGGTAATCGCCTCACCGGAAACATCCCTTCATCCGTGGACGGCCTTAGATCACTCCAATTCGCTCGTTTATCAGAAAACGGGCTCACGGGCCCGATCCCGCCTTCTTTAGGTGATCTTCCAATGATTCGAAGCCTGGTTTTCGAAAACAACATGCTCAGTGGAAATTTACCTCCAAGCCTCGGTAATCTCATCTCTCTTAACGATATCTACTTCTCCAACAACAAATTTCAAGGCACAATCCCCCCAAGTTTAGGGAATCTCAAGAACCTGCAGACCCTGGATTTATCAAGAAACAGATTAACAGGCCCCATTCCACCGCAACTTGTGAAGCTACAATCTTTACAAGATTTAGACTTATCATTCAATCCTCTTACATTAAAAAGCATACCACCCTGGATCCAAAAGCTGCAGCTTTTTCGCCTGCTTTTAGCCAAAACAGGGCTCAAAGGGAATCTACCAATCTGGCTCTCCAATTCCTCTCTTTCAACTCTAGACATATCCAGCAATTCCTTGACGGGGAAACTCCCTTCTTGGATCGGCAACATGACGAATCTCTCTTTCCTAAACTTATCAAACAACGGATTTCGTTCCACTATCCCTGACCAGTTCAAGAATCTTGTGCTCTTGTCTGATCTTGATCTTCACTCCAACAATTTCTCTGGATATTTAACATCAATATTCGCGAAAACATACGAATTCGCACGCGGGCACTACAGCACTATCGATCTTTCTTACAATAACTTCAGGGGGCCTATTGATGACAGCATTGGAGATGAGCCTGTGATGGAGTTCATTGAATCCCTGATTCTTTCCCACAATCCATTGACAGGGCACGTGCCGAAATCTCTGGGAAAATCGAGCTACTTGGAGGCGCTGGAGCTCGAAGGAAACGGGCTCACAGGGGGGATTCCGAAGGAGCTTGGCAATGCCAAGGCATTGAGAACTGTTGTCCTGTCGGAAAACAGATTGAGAGGAGGGATTCCTAAGGAAGTGATGAATCTTGAACATCTGCTGAGGTTTAATGTCTCTGGGAATCGTTTGAGGGGGGAGATTCCCCCTCACAAGATTGTGATTCCGGCTTCATCGTTTGAGGGGAATCCTGGATTGTGTGGACCTCCACTTCCTCCTTGTAATAATGTTTGAGGTTGTGTGATTTGTTCACATCATCTGTCTGTATGTGAATCGTTTATTCTTGACTGGCTAATCTTGTTTAAGAGTTGTAAGATATCAAAAACAAATTTAATGATGAATTATTTATTATAATGATGTAATAAATGAGATTTCTTATGATGGGGTGATTGAATAGTTGATAATTAAACTAAAAAACAAATAGTTAAAATGAAATCTACTGCATGGAAAATAAAAAATTATGATTTCAAGAAGAGTGAGGATTTATGGTGCCCCTATCGAATCAAATTTTGTGTCAAAGACTTGCTCACGTTTCAATTTTGTAATAAAAGTGCACAATTTTACGATTATTTTTTAAAAATAACTATATAGCTTGGATTTCTTAACTGGTTGAGTCGTCGTTGAATGTCAATCTATACCACGGCAATGAGATTTGGGACAGAATCCAAAGTGCACTTTGCTTTCTTTGTTGCCAAACCAGGCTAAAGCTCTTACGCCTATGAGCTCAATAACCTTATCTGGGGCTACGTTTATATCATCGGCGACGATAACTAGTACTCTCACGTTGTCACTCCTCATGTTTAGATTTAGAATCGTAATCGTGAACCACAACAATATTGAAATATAGCTTTTTAAATTATCATTTTTTAGTTTGCTAGCAAACAATTCTAGTGCATATTCTCAATTCATTGTAATAGAGGACTAAATTTGTCGAGAGAAGTCTTCTTTTGCCAGATAAAACTTCTAGTTTTGTTTTATCTATTTAAAAGTATGCATAATGCTATTAATAGGGTAAATTAGATGTCAATTATCATAGCTTTTCGAGTTGTCACTAAATTAAGATCAAATTAAATCAATTCAATCCAAGTGTGACCAAAATTTCAAGGTAATATAAGCTCAATTCGTCATTCTTTTTAAAATTATTGTCCATAACTTATCACCACAAAATATTACAGTCCTTATATTAACCAACTTCCATTAATTATGGTACAGATTAGAAAAAACCTTTTTCACTACATAACCGTATAACTAAGTCATATGAAAAGGTTTCATATATTTATTAATATACAGATAACTTAGATTGTAAAATTCGAACATAAAGCACCAGTGGTCTAGTGGTAGAATAGTACCCTGCCACGGTACAGACCCGGGTTCGATTCCCGGCTGGTGCATTATTATAATTTTTATTTTAACATTTTAATATATAAAAATAAAAAATGAAATATATGGGGGTGTTCCGAGAATCGAACTCGGGACCTCTCGCACCCGAAGCGAGAATCATACCACTAGACCAAACACCCTCAGATATTGTAAGATGTGATTAGTTCTGAATATAACTGATTAAAATATTAATCAAAATTGTAATGGTTTGTATTACAATAATTCGAAGCATTATTATACTTTACATTTTTAGCCATCAAACTGAAAGAATTTATCATGATTATGAATCTAACTGTCTTGTTAATGCAAACATAATAAGAGGCAATAAGGAATAGATAATTAGAGTGAATTGTTATTTTATTAACAGAAAAGAAGATTATTATAATGAATTAGAGAACAAGGGACCCCATTTCTTATAATAAAATCAAAACATAGAGGTTCTAACTTCTAAACAATTAGGTCTAAGCAACATGCTCTTGAGTTCTTATTCCATTCTGAGAAATTATGTTTCTTAAATCTCTTTTATTTTTTTGAGTAACTTGTTGTCATCACATTTGTAGGTTGTATCTTGATTTTCTAATTTTGATTGCAGATGAAATTATATGGGAAATATCATTGATTAGTTTTTGGAACATTGATATTAATTTTAAGTATTATTACATAAGTTGAAATTGAGTCGAGTCGGGTTAAGTCAAGCAGTGTCAAGCTTATTTGACTTTATTAGAAAATTTGAAGTTCGAACTATAACGAACTCGATATTTTTGAACTTAACATCAATTTGAGAGAAAACTTGGAATACTCGATCTTTAATTAACTCGAGTCGGTAACTTATACTGCATTAACTATTTTTTTAATAATTAGTATGTATTTATACATAATTAGATTAAATAGTAAAATTATGTGAGCTCAATTACACTCTCGAACCTACCAGTTTTGTGTTACTGATCTCAAACTCAACTCAAACTACAAACTACTCAATCAAATTTGAATCAATTTATTTAAAAGAATTTACATCGAGCACAAGTAGCACTTGAACTCTGCTTACTTATTTCTGTGGTCTTAGCCATAGTCCTTTCAACTAATCATAATTTGTGATAAAATCGAATGTAACTCGAGAAAGATTTGAAAATATGCATTTCAAATTTGTTAGTCTCAAGCTATGTTTTAAAAGTGGAAGCAGAAGTTGACCCAGACACTTTAATATTTTTTGTCGAACCGGGTTCGACCGGGCCTAACCATTTTTAAAGTAGTTAAATCGGTGTGACATCATAAATGCATAATATATCATTATAATTATTTATATATACTATTCTAATAAAATTACATATCTTATGAATAAATTTACTAAAAATATAAATTAAAGTTAGATATTATGTTGTATGAGGGTGAATACTTAGAGTTGTGTTTCCAGAAAGTGAAATTATATATATTATCTAGGGTTATGAATTAAAGTTAGATATGGAGTATATTATTAAATTATATTTAATATATATTATATATAATTAATTTAGTTAATTATGTGTAAAAAAAAGTAATTTAATTAAAAAATTTGTCTAAGCGCCGTTTCGGCCGGTCCAACGTGCGAATGGTCTGACCCGATTTTTACCGCTTTTGAGTGTTTTTTAGACGTTTTTAAAAATATCCGGTCCAACATATTAAGGTGGTCCGGAGAAGTGTTCGAATAACGGACGGACCGGTCTGATCCGCATTTTAAAATACAGGTCTCAAGTACAATCATGTCGTCCTGTCATTTTTTATAATATCTTTGGATAATTTGGAAAATATCGTTAAACCTTAAATTCTTGTAATGATTATGCTCACAAGACGACACTCACAAATTTTCCAAAGTCTTTAATACTATATCAGAATCACCAAAGTACTAAAATATGTTAAATAAGAAAACATCTCGTTATAAAAGATATAATTGATTCATTAGAGAAAATGGCAGTATTCGTTTATCTGTAGTAATCAGAGATATAAAACAGACAGTGAGCTTAGGGTCGGCCGGTTTAATCCTAGAATTTTAGGTTAGCTCCGAGATATCATGAGCCATTTAAAATTGAGCTTTTATAGCCTTAAACTATTAGCTCGTGGGCAAAATGGGCTAGCCCACTGATTTCACAGGCTGGCCCGTTAGCCCACTAATTTTTTTAAAAAATTATTTATTAATTATTAACTTAATTACGTTATAATTTATTTTTATATAATATAAAGAATAAAATTTGTGTTTTTATCACTGTTCTAAAAGTCAGCAGACTAATCGCTAGTCGCCCCTTGACCGACCTGATTTACACCAAATCGCTAAAAAAAACATTTGGAGGTAGTAGTAGTCGGCGTATAGAGCCCATTAGACAGTGATTAGGCCTACTAGACACTGACTAAATAATGATTAGATCGATTAAATGACAACTAAGTTGTTCCCAATTGAGCATGTTTCTCCCCTTTTTTTTTTCTTGCAAACTCTAAGTAATTATAATAAGATAAAATTAAAACAACTAAAACGTTATTTTCCTTTTGATTTTTAAATTATCACTTTATTTAATTTTGAGTTTCATGGTTGTTATCACTTATAATTTTAATATTGAAAGGTGGTGATGTTAAAATTTTTATTATTTTATGTCTAATGTATTATTAATTATTTAAATAATTAATTATATTTATTGTTTAGGTGCTTCATATTAGTTCCCGACTAGTTGCTCGACCCTAGTGATCCGGCGACCGACTAGCGACTAGCGACTAGCGACTAGCGACTTTTAAGAACATTTGTTATTATAAGGAAAATATTAATTTTTTACAAATATTTATATGTTATAGAAATAATTATTTGTTCATACAATAACACACTAAAATAATAAAAAAGTATGCTAACACATGAAATAATATACCTAAATTTAAAGTGATGATGAATAAATTAAGAAATACAAATTCGTTATTATAAACATAAATTTTGTCCTTACATCAATACGTATTTGCGCATATAGTAACACAAATTGATAATCAAATATATTTTATTATAAAATCAAATGCGTATTACTGTAAATTTTGTCCTTAACCCATACCAATTAAAAAAAATTGGTGTCGACGAAAGAACAATATGCACGTATCCAAGAATTCGTGTGTTTAGTGGCTTGTATTTTTTTGAAAAATTTCACACTGAGTCTTCCTCAGACTATAAAATTAGTGATAATTTTTGCAATTAACTCTAAAAAAAATATAAATACATTTTTTAAAAATAAATACTATATTCCTCCATAACATTTAATCTTAGGCTCAGTCTTGTATGCACCAATTATACCGTGCAACTCAAGTTTATCTTTAAAAAGTTATACAAAATACTATTGAAAAGTTACACATGTTATTACTGAAAAGTGTATCTTTAATGGTGTAACTTTTCAGTAATAATTTGTGTAACTTTTCAATAATAAATTGTACAACTTTTTAAAAATAAATTTGAGTTGCACGGTATAATTGGTGCACAAGAGATTTAATCTTATTATCTTATTTTAATTTTTTTTAGGTGGAGTGAGTACACTGTTGAAAAGTTACGTACTGTATCTATGCAATCAAAGATTCTCCACCCTTTCTGTGTAGCTTCTGCCAATTACGAAAACATCAGAAATCTGACGACTATTGGGCTTTGGCAGTACTACAGTCAAAGGACATGACGGTCTTTATACATTCGGCCCGCCCCAATTTTACTTGCTTGTCTCCTCATTGCCAGGCCCGGCCCGCATGTCAATGTGGCGTACCGACACCGACTGAGAAGTGAGAACCACTGTATAATGATTTTTAAATATTTTAAAGACCCAAAAAATTTTGTCAGAAACTCATCCACTCTGAATGCGACGCGTTAGCAATTTCAGAAAATCTTACTTCTCCATCCACCAATCTTTTTTACATTTGTGAATTGACATGAAATTTAATAAAAATTAAAATTGTATTGAAATAATAGATATAGTAAGAAAAAAATTGAGATATTGTAGGATCCAAACTTTTATTTGGGAGTATGAGCTATTTCCAAATAAGAAAAAGTTTTGTGAACAAACAAAAAAGGAAAGCGGAAAATAATTTAGTGGACAAATATAAGTCGCTCATTACTTTTTAGCACAAATATTAAGAAGAGTATAAAATATTGATATAATATATGTGATGTGATGAAAAAAAGTGAAAAAAATAATGAGAATAGTATAAAAATTATTAAAGAGTTGTTTGGTTTTCTAGATAGGATAGATTGAGTAGGATAAAATTTCAATGGATTGTATTAATTGCGATTCTAATTATAAAATAGTACTCCATCTGTCCACCAAATTATTTCTCACTCTCCTCTTTTGTTTGTCCACAAAACTTTTTCTCATTTCCTTATTTGGAAACAACCCACACTCACAATAAAATTTTGGACCCCACAACACTCTTACTTTTCACTCACTTTATCTATCATTTCAATATAATACTACTCCCTCCGTATTTCTATAAGTTGCTCGTTGCTTTTGGGCACACGAATTAAGGTAAAAGTGAAAAAATATAAGTGATGTGATGAAAAAAGTGAAAAAGTATAAGTGATGTGATAGAAAAAGTGAAAAAGTATGAGTGATGTGATGGAGAAAAGTGAAAAAGTAATGAAAATAGTGTAAAAAATATTGAAAATAATAATAAAGAAGTGAATAGTAGTTTCCAAAAAAGGTAAAAAAGCAATGAACAACTTATAGAAAGACGGACGAAAATGGCAACATGAGCAACTTATAAAAAGACGGAGGGAGTACTTTTTATTAAATCTCGTGCCCACAATGAAATGAGAAAAAGATTCATGGAAGGAGGGAGTATGTGTTTGGTATTAATAATTGTTTTCTTAAAATTAATCTGATGCAATAGTTGGAATCAAGTTATCCTTTTTTTGTAGGATTAGATTGAATTCAAATATTAGGTCAAGATTTAATCCTATGCTCAAATCCTAGAAACCAAACACAATTTTATTTAGGATTAGGAACTTAATCCACTCTAATTTATGAAACAAAACACCCCTAAAAGTAATAATAAAAAATAAATATTAGTTTTCAAAAAAGGTAAAAAAACAAATGAGCAACATATAGTAGAACTGACAAAAATGACAAAATGAGCAACTTATAGTGGGACAGAGGGAGTACTTAGGTAAAATATATACTCTCCGTGCACAATAAATAGTCTTATTTTTTGCACATAATTTAGTGAAACATATCAGAGGATATTATGGGGTACCATGAGATTCATTTATGAATTTAAAAATTATATGTAAAAATATGCTTATAATCTTTTTATATACAATTTTTAAATTTGTAAACAAACCTCACAATATCTCATAACATCATCTATATTATTTTAAATCACGCAAAAAAAAAAAAAAGTAGTATCATTTATTGTGAATGGAGGGAGTAATCATTTAATTGATAAATTGACGTACATGATTAGAGTCAATTACAATTGACGTTTTCGTATTATCAATTAACCGATTGTAAATAATCAAATAGATTATAAGAGCATCACTTATACATATTAATAATTGGTATATCTACCCAACAACTACAAATATTATTAATAATGCAGGTCTATTCTAAAAGTGTAATTATCAAAGTTGTAAGATGGAAACAGTACATTTCAATAATTTTTTATAAAATAATTAAATACAATTCATACAAAAATAATTAAAATAATTAAATACAATTCATACATTTCAATAAGATGGAAACAGTACATTTTTGTCAAATTGTATTAACTATAGCAAATTGAATTAATAATTTAAAATTTTACTTTATTTTATATACAATGTGCAATTTATACAATAAATAGAATTATATAATTTATCGATGTAATAAAAGTTTAAATTATAAATAAAATAATTGAAATGAGATAGCACAACCAGGGGAGCTAGCTCACCTGGCCACCAGGCGATTCCCTTTGGGAACGAATTAGGAGGGAGATATAAGAGTGGATTTGGTGTACTAACTTCTAACTATTAACAAAAAAAAAAAATGAGATAGCACAATTTAAATCTACGTAATGACTTACCGATCAAAAAAAAAATCCAGGTAATGAATTACTCTGATCATTTATATGCCACATAATTTAATCTTAAACGTGAACTAATTCTTAATTAATATTGTATTAACTATTAAGTGTAGTTATTTATATATTTATTTTTATTAACCATAAATGTAATACATTAATCATAAATATATAAATACATTTAATGATCTGTCAATCATAAATGTACTCAAGTGCACCGTGCAATTATTCAAACATATTTTTAAAAAAGCTGGTCCTATTTTATTGAAAAATTAATATGTGTTGTTAACTAACAAAGATAGCTTTTTTTTTACATTTATTTTTATTTTATTATTTAAAAGTATTTTTCTTAATTCATTTTGAACTATTCTATTGATGTCGTTAAAATATTACTAATAAATATTTTAATTGGTTTGTTTAATGCATTTTGGATCACACTCTTGTTCAATTATAAGTTATACTCCCTCCGTCCCGTAGGAATTTACACCCTACGGGATGGCACATTTTTTAAGAAAAATGTGTTTTATATATAAAGTAGTGGCATATGGGTAAATATGTGTATAGGTTTGTGAGTGTGCACGTAAATCAATATTTTCTTTTTTAGTAGTGTGTAAATTTGTGTGGGACGTTCAGTGTGCAAATTCCTATAGGACAGAGAGAGTAATTTTTTTTTTTCTAGAGTTGAAAGAATTTTGTGTTTCTTTGCTCCAATCTGTGTTGATCCAAATCCAATATGCAGGCTCCATTATTACAAAAAAGTAGGTGTTGATCTATATTGAAAAATCAAAATATGCATATTGAAATTTGATACGGATAGAAATATTTGTATTTTAAAATCTCTAAATTTTGATAAGAACACAAATATTTTTAAATATTTATTTTGATTTCTACCATCCAATTGATACAGTTTGTGAAACGAAGCTAAATCAAATGTATATTATAAATTCATTTAACTTAATTATTACTCATTTTTTAATTATTTAATGAATTTAAATCGTCTCTCACTAATGTGTGATAATCTAGTGAGTAATTTAATATATCTATTGCATGCACAATTAGTGTAGTATATGTTTATGTGGCAAAATTAGTATGCATTAAATGTTAAATGACGTGTTCTCAATCATATTCTTAATTTTCTTAAGATGTTAAACGAGTTATGAATTTACGTACCAAATTATGTAGCACTAAAATGTACATAATTAAATTTTTATGTATATTTATATTAGTCCATCTTTTTTCCTCCCTTTGTTGATAAATCTTTATTGATCCGATTACTTCTCTGAAACTGAAAACAAATAACAAAAATCATGTGTGGGAGAAAAACAAAAAGCAAATGGGTAAATATGTTCTCTTCCTTTTTTTTTCTTCAAAACAAGCTCATGCGTTCCTAGGTTTGATGGCAAATTTATTTAAATAGGAAATTTTTCAATATAAATTATCAAAATAGGGAGAGAATTGTGGTTGTTAGCAAAACAAAACCAGTCGACACTCTGAGTACCGATCGGTGAGGTGTCACCCATTTTAATGTTGTTTTTGGGAAGCGCGTACAGTCGGTAGTAAAGGAACTGACTGGAGGGGGCATATGCACATGGATTTCTGGCAAAAGTGTTCCTTGATTTCTGTGAGGGTTTATTGCTCGGACTGACTGTTTTGGGGGGATGAAATTTTTTATTTTTTTACAGACAAAGAGATGATCAACACCATGAAAATAAATGAGTGATAGAAGTATTAATTGTTGAAGAGGATGAATATTTGATGGAGACACGAGCTATAAAAAATGAAAATTCAAATGAAAATTGTAGTGTTTTACCGATCAAAAAAGAAAAGAAAATTGTAGTGTACCTCTTGGCCTTCATGAATAGTCTTCAATGTTATCTTTTACTTTATTTTTAGATGTTTAATATTTTTAAAAATTCAAATTATTTTTGAAAATTTAACTTCTCTCCATTTCCTAAAATATAACGCCACATCCAAATATTTTAATTCCAAATATTTACCCGGTCATGATGAACAATTCAAATATCTAATATTAGTTTCGCTGGTCTTCTACTTTGTTATTCGCTATACTTCGATTTCAAGTATGTTCTTCGCTATACTTCGATTTCAAGTATGTTCTTCACTGTTCTCCTATTGATTTTTTTTTTAAAAGTCAGTAACATTAAGTTTTTTAAAAAAAAGGGCCCCAAATTTGATTAATTCCCAGGAAAAATTGAAACTGTGAAGAATCACTGACTTTTGCTAATGTCAAGGAAACATAAGAGCACAACGGTGTTTACAGAAGAATGAAGCGCTTATTCTCTCACATAGGTGCTTTCTCCCTCCTCCCAAAAAATCATCAAACATGGAAAAGTGGTTTAGTTATATGCATAGTGGAAGAAAAGTCCCTATATAGTCGAAGAAAAGTCCATAAATATACATACGTAGATACATGTATATAATGATTTGAAAAATTTAACACTTCATCACTCATTTATTTTCATGGTGTTTATCATCTCTTCGTCTTTAAAAAAAAAAATCACATCCCACAAAAATAGCCGAGCCCGAGCAATAAAACATCACAGAAATCAAGGAACACATTTGCCATAAATCCATGTGCATATGCCCCCTCCAGTCGATTCCTTTATTACCGATTGGACGCGCTTTCCAAAAACAGCATTAAAATAGGTGACACCTCTGAGTGCTGGTTTTATTTTGCTAGCCACCAAAATTTTCTCCCCATTTTAATAATTTCTATTGAAAAGTTCCCTATTTAAATAAATTTGCCTAGGTTTGCTAGTCCCCATTGATTCAATTTCCTTTAATATACATGAGAAGGGGTATTAATTATGTAAAAAGAAAAAAATTATGATTATTATTTTATATTTTATATTAGAAGTATACATATTAATTTTCTTTTACATCAGAATTTGTAGATGTTTATTTTTCAAATATTTTATTTTTATTTATGAATTTTAATATTATTGGGCCCAATATTAATGGTTTGGAAGAAGCTAATAATATTTGGCCCAACATTACTAATTATCATTATTTCATTAGTGATGATAGTTATTTCGTTCATTCTCTTTAAATTTCATATGTATTATCATCTCAACACCATAAGCAACATTCGTACTACAAATGTCTTTGAAATCAAGTATCATGTAACGTTTATTTATACTCCTTTTGTACTATTATTATTTGCACACTTTTTTTTATTCCTCCCACAATTGTTTTCACGTCCTATAAATGAAAATTATTACTTTAACTTTATTCTTACAATATTCACATATTTACACAAAATATCATTACTTTTACATTCAATTCAACTAGTTTTAATATTTTAATAATATAGTTTTACACATCATTCTATTTCTCCTTAAAAATTGTGCAATTGTTTGGTGAAAACACCATTGGAACGGAGGAAGTATTATTTTTCTAGAAATGTTGAACGTGCAGTTCTATTGTCAAATTTGTGCATATTCAAGGATGAAAATTTTAAAGCGAAAGAGAGTGGTGGAGATAAGGAATGTATTTAGCCCATTCTTTATTATTAATTATATTTTATCTACTTTAGGGTTTCGTTTAGAGTTTTTAAATTAATGTTATTGGTTCGCGCTTTTAGGGTTTATATGCCTAAAATTCTAGTTAGTTTATTATAAATAAGTGTCTCAAAGATCATTGTAAGGGAGTTGAAATTCATATTGAAAAGAACCCCTTTATCGTGTTTTAGTTGTCGTTCTTCCAGTATCAAGTGAATCAATGGATTAGCATAACAATTACGTGTTCACAATAATTCGAGTATTCTAAGAATCAACAGATTGATTACGATTGTTGTGTGATAAATAATCCAATGATCATTAAGCTGCCCGAGCTGGGCATCATGAAATATGAGCTGGCTCACCTTGCTTGGACATGAACCTCATGAGCTCGGTAAGATGGAATCTAGCCTAGGGGTCAAGAGTTGCTCAAAAGAGGAACAAGATAGGGTCAGCGTAGCCTGCATTTAAAACGAACAATATCCAAGAAATTTTGATGTCAAGGGGACCAATTACCGAGAAACTAAACCTAGAGCAATGAACCGAGCACTAGGATCGAGGTTGGGCAAATATATTGTCAGGAAGATTTAAATGCATCGCAGAGGACCATACCTCTTTGTTGTAAGGGTTAGTAGCCTCGGGTCAAGAGAGAAGTAATTTTTCTACCATATTAGGTAAAAAGATTCACCTCATTTTTAGAAGATATGGGCACGGACCAGGTCTCAACTCCCTATTGCTTGCAGACCTGCATGACGAACAAACATTTTACGTCCAAGGTGTGGTTGCAGTTATGGTCATCATCTCAGCATTTAATATCTAGTTCATAGGGCTAGAAGAGCTACATTCTCCGTATTATAAATACAACCTATTTGGCTCATAATAAATCATCAATAACATTAAAATCCAAGTTTGCACAGACTTGATAATTCCTTGTGTCTTAATAGCATTTATTCACCTCATCACATTTTCAGCATTAAAGGCCCTCGAAGGACACATTTAATCTCCAATAGTTCATATTTATTGTCGTAGTGATTATTTTCAGCCGCATTAATTGCATATTATTACAATCACTACCAACAACGCTATAGGATCGCTCCTCTCGCTGCGTCAATATCTATATAGTCTATTATCAATATATTTACTTTAAACATGTTATTTATTATGATATGATTGATGACACCACATTTATTTGCCCTGGAAAGATGGAGAATATCAAACCCATAAAATTCATTCTGAGGAATTTTGAGATCATGTCCTGGCTTAAAGTAAATTTCAACAAAAGCTGTTTGTTGGGCCTCAATTGTAATGATGATCTACTGTTGGAGATGGCGGATTCCCTTTATTGTGATATTATTCAATGGTCTCTTTCCTATTTGGGCCTCAATGTGGGTATAAACCACAAAAGTTCTTTCTGGACTAAGCTTGTGGATAGGGTTAAAAGGCGGTTAGCGATTTAGAATGATAAAAATATTTCTTTGGGTAGTCATGTGACATTGGTTTAGGCTGTTTTATCTGCAATTCCAATCTATTGCCTCTCTTTCTATCGTATCCCCAAAAAATTATTCGTGAGTTAACCTCTCTATAAAGGAATTTCTTATGGGGTGGGAGTGAAAATAAAAGAAAAATCCTCTGGGTTCGATGGAATAAAATTTTCAAAACAAAAGAAAATGGGAGGGGGGCTGGGTATACAGAATTTGGAGATTTTTTAATCTGGCTCTCTTACGCAAATGGGTTTGAGTGTTTTTGAATGAACCCGAGAGTCTCTGGGCTAGGGTGATTAAATCTAAATATGGGGGATAGAATTATCTTATTGGGTAGAAGTTTTAGGAGTTCGATTGGACGTAGAATGGGTACAAGAGCGAGTTTGATGTCAGGCTGGTGGTTAGAAATTTGTAATATATATTGTGATTGTGAAGGAAGAGGTATGATTAATGAATTAGTTAGAATAGTTGGTAATGGAGAAAAGACTCTATTTTGGTCCAATACATGGTTAGGGGAGGATGTTTTTAAACTTTCTTGTAATTGTCTTTTAGAGTTAGCGTTCAGAGGGATTTAAGACTGAGCAAGATGGGAAATTGGGGGCTGAATGGTTGGGAGTGAGATTTGAAATGGAGCATAGAGTTAAGGGGGGTGGATGAGTCTTTTCTTAATGATCTATATGTTCTTCTTAACATGTGCAATTTAATCCAAAGTGGCGAGGACTATTGGAGCTGGAAGCCTTCCACCAGTGGCCTATTTTCCACTAAGAAAGCTTATTCAAAGCTCGTCGAGTCATATTTGGATTCCTTTTCACGGAAGCAACAAAGAAGAATGTATAAAAGATTATGGAGTAGTTTCGCCCCAAAAGGATGCAATCATGCAAACAATTGTTTGGAAATTGCTCAAGGAAAGAATGCCGACAAAAGACTTGTTGAGAAATAGGAAAATCATTACCGTAAATGAAGACATCTCTTGTGTTTTTTGTGGTGCATCTGAGGAGGATATCACTCATTTGTTCTTTGAGTGTCCTTTTGGATCATAAATTTGATCCAATATCTTTTTGTAGTTTAATCTTTCTCCATTTGTTCATAGATCGCCTTCAGCGCATTTCTACACTTTTGTGCTCTCTTCGGAACAGGTAAATCCAAATGTTTCGCTGCTACAATTTGGATTTGTGTGGTGTGAATGATTTGACAGCAAAGAAACGATCTCATCTTTAATGTTTGTGGTCTTCATGTCGAAAAGGTAATAGATGAAATTAAGGCTAGATTATGGTCGTGGTTTTCTGCTATGATGTTATCTTTTAGATTTTATCATTCCAGCATTGACTTAATAATCTTAGGCAAAGCTGTGAATTTTGATTATTGTTTAGTATTCCGGAGCTCGCTGCCCCAAGTTCATGATTAAGTATTTGTATTTACGGAGTGATGCTCTTGTTTTAAGTTCTTACTTTGTAAGGGTTGGAGTACCCCTTTTACTCTCTTTATGAATTTTTTTTGATAAAAAAAATGCATAATAATCTCTTAAAATTTCTATAGTTTTCTAATTTTTTTGGCAATGTTAAAATGTGCGATATCGATATATCCATTAACACTTTTATAAAATTAATTTTGTGATATTTATTGCGATAACGATATTTTCATCCTTGCTCGTATTTAAGAATAAACATACTTTTAAAAAATATACAATAAAGCAAATGAACATATTTTAAAGAGACTGATAAACTACATTTTTGGCCAACAATAATATTATAACCACCGCTTCACAAACCATATATTACCTATCCGATTGCAATTAATCCACCATCTAAGGTCCAATTTATTAGGGGGTCATTTACATATCGGTTAAAAAAATGACCATATTTACAATTGATTCAAAATATTTTTACAAATATATAAATATATTTTTGCATAGGAGCATAATTTTTTTTGGCACGTAATCAGTTTACAGTTAATGTTATTTTTCGAACTATTTTGAAAATTTTCTTTATTATGATCATATAATCTGCTTCACTACGAAAAACTAAAAAATTATAAACAAAATTTCTTATTGACAAGTTAAATAGTATTAAATTAATATCATTAAAAGTGTTCACTGGTATCATTACATCCATTCATTGATGTCATTAGACTTATAAATTAAAATTAAAGTATAAAATATAATGATATCAATTAATATATGTAATGGTATCAATGAATACTTCTATGGTATTAGTCATACTATGAACCAATTTGGGGAGCAACCCTCAAGCTGAGGCCTCCTATGGCCCTTATCTTGGTCGTGATGCGGATACGACTGTCAAGTAAGTGAAAACTCTCATGTTATTTGAACTCGCTTATCACAGTCTTTATTTTAGTATCCTCTCTGATTTTTACGGGTGCCCCAAATAATTTGTGACTTTCCAGGAAATAAGGAGCACATCCACCGATATGTTGGATGCTTCGGGTGTTTGAACCCATAAATTGGAGATGGTAGCCAACATCGATAATGATGCCCCTCATCTTTCTTTCACCATTCGTGTGCAGTAAATAATGGTGATGGTTCAGAGATCGGCCATGGTGTGGTCGATGAAGATTAATTCACCATCTCCTTGTCAATGGTTCAGAGGGACTAATAGCCTTGCCAGACAATAAGGCCGATGATATTACCACCATCATTGATGTTCCCCCAGCTGACCAAGCCTGAAGATCTTTTTATCTTCTTCTTTAATTTTTTTTATGTAATGAACTGATCCATAGTACTTTTGCCTTAATGGGGTTATCAATGAAAAGGCATTTTATTTTTTTAAGTATTCTCCTACATCGTATTTGTTATTATATTTAAACAAATTATGAATTTGAATGAAATTATTCTAAGTGTTTGTGTATAATCAAGATTTTGTTCGTCTGTGTATGGTTCAAAAACTGAAGTCACAAACACTACAGATGTTTGAACGCTTGTTAAGAGTTCTAAACTTGAATAAGTTGAACAACCCCGTTAGACGTTAAATGACATGTTTAATCTAAGATATGCATCCTGGTTAACTTATTTCGGTGCGACCAGGTTAAGTGCTATGTGCTATTTAGATTGACTATTTATAAAGTCGATCAGATCTGTGACATAGCACAATATGATTGTCTTATTTAGGTGTGACATTGGGGTAGATGTGCTTATGCCCGCACATCATATCTTGGGTGTAATATAAGTACAAATGTGACTTTTTTTTTTGCATAAAAGTGTAATAGTTTTATAATGGGAAAGAACTAGTTACAATATCTATGGATAATTTTTCTTGAGATGACAGACATTCCAAGTGTATTAGTCGGGAGTGTCATTTGGGTCTTCCAGGTTGTATGCTCCATGTGATAGGCATCTTGATACATGGAAAGGGACCTTCTGGCTAAATACCATAGAGTTGGGAGTGTGGATCTTTTCTTTTTTTAGAACGAGATCGCTGACTTTAAACTATTTAACCTTTATTTTTGAATTGTAATACTTCTCCGACCTCAATTTATATGCAGCATTCCTGAGGTCAAATGTTAGTCTTTTTTTCTTCAAGCATATTAAGGTAAACTTGTCTGGCGATATCGTTTGTTAGAACTTGCAGTGGTTTATAGCTTGGAACTGGTACTTATGAGGGGATAATAGCCTCGGTGCTAAAAGTAAGGGTAATTAATTTTGTCTCTCTAGTGGATTTTCTTACCATCGTTCTGTACGATTAAAGCATATTGGATAGTTCGTGCACCCACTTTCCCTTTTTATCCTCGAGCTTTGCCTTAAGCATGCATTTTAAGATTTTATTGACTGCTTCCACTTGATCAAGTGAGAACTTGAGCTGATTTATTTATCAAGATATTATTGACTGCTACTTTTAAAAAATTGGTGAAGCACATTGGAATGCGTCGATTAAAGGACTTCAAATGAAGTTTGAATCGAGGGGGGGGGGGAGAATTAATACACTAAGTAATATGTATTCTTTTTCTTTACTTGAGCTTTTGTCCCAATGAGTTTATTTTGCCTAGTAAGGTTTTAATGAGACATATTAGTTGTAACAACGGATATCAAGGGGGAGTGTTATGAAATAAATGAATATCCTTGGAAGTTACAAGAGAATATCAATGGTATGATGAATGTCCTTGTTACAAGAGAATGAAAGAGATAGTGTTACATACAATGATGTAGGGCTCTTTATGTACCTTTAATTGTCCTATTAGATTATCATTATGTATATATATCCATGCACGAGCTCCATATAAATAGAGGTCATGACACCTTATTTGTTAAAAATTACACACTAAGAAGTTGTATAAAATAATTTTCCCTATATATTGTCTTCTTTACTTTGCATTTTCTATAGTGTTCCATATTCGTATTAGTTTTATAACAATATTTTTAATTCATGCGAATATTACCTACGGTCTCATTTATGCTCAAAACTACAAAAAATTAACTTTATCCTCTAAGGGTGCATTTGGTAGTGGTAGTAGTAGAGCTGGCCGTCCCGAAAAGCCCGGTTTTTAGGACAGGACGGACCTAAAAATTATAGAACCGAAAAGAATCGGGCCTATTTGGCCCGGTTTTTATGGCCAGCCCGGTATGTATTTTTTTTTAAAATTTTTTTTATATAATGCTTCTCTTATGAATCTTTAGTATATTCTTATACTATTTTTATTTTGATTTTTTTTCTATTTTATATTCTTTTAAATACTTTCAATAATTATTTTATTTGTGTTATGGTCAAGGAATATGTGCATTTTCACTTAAACTTTTTCAAAAAAATATTTTTAATCAAAATATATTATCTCAATTAATTAATTAATACTTTATTTAGAATCTTGGTAATGTTATTTTATTTAATTAGAAATTCCTATGTTTGTTAGTATAAATTATAATTCAAGATTATTAGAGGAATATTGAATAAGTTGTTTAATTTTTTTTTATTGAACATTAGTTTATAAAGGATTGTTAGAAAATTGCTGTTTGAATTTTTTCTTAATTATAGTTTATTAAGGTTTGTTGAATTATTATTTTTTAAATATTATATAGAAATTTGAGTTTTATTTTAATTACTAAGACTATATTTATCCATGACCCCTCTACAACCCAACATTCTAATAAATAATATATTTCTCTCTCCTATATATACACAACCTTTAACATATTTTTTTCCTACTTTATCAACAGCCCTTCACAATCCCAACCCTCATCAAATAAATTATATTTTCATCTTTTATCAATAAGGTAATATATATACAAATTTTATCATATTAAAATGTATAATCATAATTAAAAAATTACAACATACTTAAAAATTACAATAATTTCGAAAACAAATCCAAATATCACAAGAGTTAAAATAATACATAACTCACACAAAAAATAGGTGTTTGAAAATTTTGAGAGTTTGAAAAATCTCCCGAGTTCAGAAAAATTGAATATTGAGATAATTTTGAGAGTTTTGATAATTTCGATCCATGATAAAAAAAAATTTAGAAGATTAAATAAATGAGGAATTAAAAGAAAAAATAATTATATTTCAAACTATTTCAATATTGATGTGTATTTATAGAGAAAAAAATCTTAAATTTTAATATATATATATATATATATATATTTAATATTAAATAATATTTTTAATTATCTTTTTAACTATATTTAAATAATATACCAACAACGAATGAAATAATGCCACATGTCCCATTAAAACCCATGACTTTGGGCTGTGTAACCTCAAAGGTCGTGGGATTCACTTGATTTTTTTTATAATTTTAATTTTTGTCATATGTGGGTCGTGGTCGTGAGGAGATGCGGATAAAATTAGTCTAAATTATTTTTAGCAAATTAAATAAAATTTTATGATTATTTGAATAGTATTTGTATACAAAATTATCAATTAATAAAATTAATATTGAAATTAAATGTAATGGTGATATATTACCAATTTTTTTTTTTTTTTTAAAAGTTGGACTGGTTTGGCTCGGTAGCCTGGTGGCCATCTTGGGTCAGAATGAGCTTGAAAATATGTAGCCCGAAGAGAACTAGATCGGGCCCAGCCCGGCCAGAAAAAACACCATGGTTCGGTACCGGGCCAGCTCTGCCCGATCCATTTGACAGTTGTAGGTGGTAGAGAATATGGTGAGATTAGATGGTTTTCTCACTTATAATCAATTTTTGGTATGATGTAGTAAAAGTCTCCGACTCGTGAACAGTAACGGATCGAAACTTCATCATGGTATTTGAAATATTTTTGTAAGTGTTCAAGATTAGGAAGATGGCAACCACGTGAAAGCGACGATGACAACTACAATCCGCGAAGACAACAATGGCAATTGTTGTTCCTCCACTGCCTACATAAATTCCTCTTCAATCGACAAAGCTTCCACTTTCGAAAGCTCGAATTTCTTCTCCTCAGTTCCCCGACAACCAATTTCCGACCAAATTGAGTGCGGGTTCCTATCGGGGAATTCGACAAAATGAAGGCTTCATCGGACGGAGTGCAAATTATTTTAGATGACTTCCAATGAGGGGATTTGGCAACGACGGTTCCGGGGAAGATGACGTGATTTCTTTTGGTCAACAGAGGGATGATTTTGAGCAATAAACTCCTTCCAATTTGAATGGCAATTCCTAGATCAATGACATTTGAATCGTGGATGCATGTAAAATTATTTGAATCGTGGACTGGAAATTTTGAGTGGGCTTCAGGCCTTTTCCAATTCCTATTCTTATTGTGAAGTTTAGTCTGCAGATTTGTAGTTTGAGTAATTTGTTCTTATTTTTGACGTCATTTTTATGCTATTGTGCATATTTTATTTCTACCTTAGTTGATTGTTGTACTTCAAATTTGATTCATTAAGTTAATCGAAAAATGTCGATTTTGATTATGCTCAGAAGGTGTTCGATAATACGCTTGAGATGAATGCATGCATATAAATATGAGAGCATATATGTGGGACGTAGTGTTAGTAATTGAAAATGTTTTTGCTCAAATATTAACACATATATTTCTTATCAAACACCAATAAAAGAATTGAAACATTAAAAATAAATATTAAATCATATCAACTGCACCATACCAAATAAAGATACAAAAATAATTTACTTTTAATTATTTACCAGCAAACACTAAAATTTAATACAAATCTCTCACATAATTTATAATTGAAATCTCTCCACTACGTACCCAGTAGGGCCTAAAACTAACAATTTTCAAATATCATCTCACTACATTTTTTTAATGTACCCTTATGCAATAAAGTGAGCTTCGTTCTATGAAGTAGAAAAATTAAGAGTGTTTGTTTAGGGATGGACACATTCAGATGGGGGATGGATTTTCTCCAATCCCATCCATTTTTTGGATTGCACATCTTATCTCATCTCATCCAAAATACTCATCCACCCCTATTATACATCTACAAACTTATTTCGCATAATTCAATATCAATCACATCAACTTTATCTTACATATCAAATATATATTTTATTTATCTCTTTTTCACATATTTTATATACATTTTTATTTAAGTCATATCAATTAATATAAAAATAAGAATTAATTTTAACTATATATATTTATATATATTAGAATATTCTAATATATAGATATTAATTATTAATATATGTAAACTATGTATATGTAATTATTTAAGATTATAGTTATATTTAATTAATAATACAGAAAATTTTATTATATATATACAGTTTTTATATTTTTTATTATAATTTAATTTATCTAAAATATTATTCATTATCAAGTTTATTTCTTTTTTAAAATTATTTATGTATTACAAAAAAATATAATTAATATACAATCATTACATCACTAACAATAATAAGGTAATAGATCATCATCGCTAAATAATATTGATTTGACATAAATTTACATCCACTCGTACCACATCCAATTCAAACCAAACACAAATGAGTAGATATTGTGTGAAAATAGTTCATGATAAGCTTATCATGAAATTGTCTTAATGTATCAAATATCTTGTCAAATGTATCAAAATATGCATCAGTTGTATCAAAAGTTAAAGTCAATATATAGATTTTATTGACCTCAACTTTTGATACACCTGATGGAATTTTTGATACACTTGGTTAAATGTTTGATACTTTAAAACTTGTTCATGATAAGCTTATTATGAACAATTTTCATACAATACTTTGCCAACACAAATTTACTGTTCACAGAATTTGCGCCATCCAATTTTTATCTCCATCCGGATATGCTCCATCCACTTCCAGGCGCAAACAAACACTAATATGCTTTTAACTTTATACATTTTAAAACTAATAAACAACTTTCTTATTAATATAATTAGTTACTATTTTATTTAAGATGTTAAACCAGTTGACCCTAACCTATAAAACTAGTCTTACATGAAAATATTAATTCTAAACCTTATATTCTCTATTTAAAAGGAACCAATCCCATAGACCATAACACTTTAGTATTTTTAGTCGAAACGAGTTGTTATGAGTAATTTTTTATCATATTTATATGATACGTGTTACATAAACGACAAATATAATGTCGGTGCGATGTACTCGATGTAGCTCATTTCACACGTAAAGTTCTGCATGTTTGAACACGCGGCATAAAATATAATAAAATCCAAAAATTAATTATGATTGATTAATTAGTTTAACAAAGATGTCATACAATTTGCATAATATCACAAAAATATAGAAAAAGTAAAGCTTAGTCAACTATAAACCGATCATAATTAATTGTTGATTGAATCTGTGGTGCTTCAAGTGCACCGTACAATTTAAGTGCATTTATAAAAATTACATAAAATACTTATTTCTCTGTTCCCAATATTTATTCTCACTTTCTATTTTGTTCGTCCTCCAAATTTATTTTCAATCTCTTTTCAGAAAATATTACTCCCCCTTCCCACTATAAGTTGCTCATGTTACCATTTTCGTCTGTTCCACTATATGTTGTTCATTGCTTTTTTACCTTTTTTGGAAACTACTATTAATTTCTTTATTATTATTTTCAATACTTTTTCATATTTCTCCATCACATCACTTATACTTTTTCACTTTTTCCATCATATAACTTATATTTTTTTACTTTTTCCATCACATTACTTATACTTTTTCACTTTTATTTTAATTCGTGTGTCAAAAAACAACGAACAACTTATAGAGAGACGGAGGGAGTACTATTTTATTATCACATTCACAGCCAATTACTTTATTCTCTAGTGGATTCTACAATTATTTCACTATATCTTAATTTTATCTATTTATCTCATTTTTCTTAAAATTCATATCTATGTAAAAGAGAATATACTCATGAGAGAGTATTGGAAAATTACACTTATTATTACTGGAAAATATATTTCTCTCACATTTAATTAGAAGCGTTATAAGAAAATTGATATAAATATATACATACATATATAGATACATACAGAATCGATACACTTTTATTTAAATTTGCCATTATTATTATTCGGTCACAGTCACTGCGTTGCTTTAATCCTCGTCCTCATCTCTCACTCTTCTTCTCTCTCATTCAATGCTTTACCGAACTCATATGCCTTCTCCATTCAACCCTCTCCCCCATTTTTATTTATCGCCGCCCCTCTTTAATTCTCCCTCTCCTCAATTTCAGATGGTTGATTCTCTTTTTAACTGTGTTATTCATGGCTTTGGCGGTTATGTGGTGCTCATTTTGCATGTGGGTTTTTTTGTTTGTAGGGCATGGAGGAATCCAAAGGTGTTTTGGGGCCGGAGAATGATGGTGGGGATGATTTCTGTGTTGACGAGCTTCTGGATTTTAGTAATGGATTTTCTGAATCGGAAGTGGAGGAATTGCCGGAAATGGAAATGGGAAAGGCGAAAATGGGCCCTGTTTTGGGGGAGAAGCGTGAGGCGCCACCACCGGCGGCGAATAACGATTCGTTTTCAGTGAAGGAGGAATTTGAGCCTCTCCGGGAAAGCGAGCTCGCTTTGCAGGTAAAACTCTGTTTTCAATTTTGTTGTGAAATTGGAAAAATGTCGTGTTTACAGACGGTTATGGCGGTTTCTACAGGCGGAGGGTTTAGAGAGTTTAGAATGGCTGTCTCATTTTGTGGAGGACTCGTTTTCCGACTACTCGCTCGTCGAGAAACTCCCCGCGGCGGAGAATACGTCCGACGCGGCGTCGGTGGCGGCGGCGCAAGAGCAGCCGTTTTTCGCCACGCCCATTCAAACCAAGGCCCGAACGAGGAGGGCCCGAGCAGGGGTCCGTGTGTGGCCCGTCTTGTCGTCTTCATTCTCTGATTCCCCAACCTCGTCCTCATCGTCAACGTTCTCCACGACGTCGTTCCCTCCCTTTCCGCGGACGAAGAAGCAGAAAAAGGAATTAGGCGACGTCGGCGGAGGAGGGGCGGCGCAGCCGCGCAGGTGCAGCCACTGCGGCGTCACAAAGACTCCTCAGTGGCGGGCCGGGCCGCTCGGCGCAAAGACGCTCTGTAACGCTTGTGGCGTGCGTTTCAAGTCGGGTCGGCTTTTACCCGAGTACAGGCCCGCTTGTAGCCCGAGTTTCTCAAGCGAGTTGCATTCCAACAACCACCGGAAAGTCTTGGAGATGCGGCGGAAGAAGGACGCCGCCGGTTTTCCTCCACCGGTTCAGAGTTTTTGAGAGGCGTTATTTTCAAATTTAGGGATGAGGAAGTTGGATCGAGTTAGCAAAACATGAATGTTGTAGCCGGTTGTAGCCAACTAAACCCGGTTCAGTCGATGTACATTCTTTTTCAGGACCCATGGTTGGTAAGGTAGGTTAAAATTTTTATAATTAATTAGGAAAGACTTTTCATTAGTAATGTAATTCGATGTTGGTTTTAGACTTTATATTATATACATTTTATTTTATTTCAAATTGATTTTGAAATCATTTTTTCCTTTTTTATTTAATGTAGCATCTATGTAACGTATGTCATGAAATCTTAAAAAAATATATTCAACAAAGTATCATAATTTTAGAGTAATATATTAAAATTTTTAAAAGTTAAAGTCTTTTGAAAAAGGTATAAAAAAATAATATTAAAAAGATAATAGTAATTTAAAAAAAAAATAAAAAATATTATTTTTATATAGTAAAATAAAATGTATACGCATTTCTCTTTGGTGGGTGTATTGTAGTTCAAAAGCGTTGGGCGGTTCAAGTGTTTTTGATTTAGTGTGGAGGGCCCGCCCAAAGCTTGGAAGGCAGTGCAATTTTGAACTTTTTATTATTGTGTCCGTTTCTGTAAGAATTTGGGGCTTTATTATTAATTTTTAAGGGCTTTATTTTATTTGTACATGCATAATCAATTTATAGTTAATTCCACCTATTTGAACATGTTACTATCTGTGTATTATTCTTTTGGAAAATCTAGAAAATTTTACAATGATACGTTTGCAGTACATAAACAATACATCACGTGACGCCATAATGAGATATGCACAAAAATATCAAAATCAACTTTTACCTATTTCGTATCTTTACAATTTTTTTTTTCTCGTAACAACATATACTATACAAATAAATACAATCAATCAATTAGGTAGTGTAAATTGCAATTAGAAAAAATAAAAATGATAATGTAAAGTTGATAAAAGTATCATAGTACATGTAGTAAATTTATATATTAATCCAAAATTTTATTGTAAAATTTTAAATTTGTTCACTTAATTTGTCATGTTGCTTGTGTTGTTTTTCAATTAAAACTAATGTCACGTTGTATTTAACATTTTCAATTAAAACTAATGTCACGTTGTATTTAACGTTTTCAATTTATATATAGTATCGTATTTCAATTATATAATACGTTCTCGTCAAAATTAGTTCCATACTTTATATTTATTAGCATATAGAAAAGAGTGATTATTGGGTGCACCCCATGTACTTGAATCTTTCAATTTTAATATAATTAGCGAGCTTGTTCACGCGATGATGTTGCTTCTAGATATCCCATACTATCTCCTCTCGTCACAATTTCGACCAAGTAAAGTGCTTTCTGGTGATGAATTCACCTCTAAATTGCCGCTATGTACTACCGTCTTCATGGGTGAAACATAGCGAAAATGACAACATTTGGGTTGTTCAAGTGAATAACCTATTTGGGCTGCATAAAGAGGTTGCCCGAATTGAACAATGGAAGATGATCGAACAATGGTTAGAAATACTCAATTAGCAGCTTCTTGTGCTCTTTTTTTAATTTTTTTTCGTAAATAAAATTTGTTTACTAGTTTGATGCAGAGAGAAGAGCAGAGAAACGTATGCTTAGATTCACTAAGTAGAAAGGTAGATGTTAATTTCATTTCATGTATAATTAAGTGTCAAAGCAATGTGGGCTTCAATTTTCTTATTAGCTAATTTCGGCTCCATAGAGGAATATTTGTGAAATCATAATCTCTAATACCCGAATAACACTTTATAATATCCAAGTAATAATTTATAAATGAGTAATACCCAAAAAATAAATTTATAATATCTGAAAAGCAATTGAGTAATACCCGAAAAATAAATGAGTAATATCTCATTCGATTTTTTTTTTTTATAAGTAAAATTTTTTTTCCACCCTCAAAAGTCAGTACATAGGTATGAGGCATACCTTCAAAACTCATTTCAACACCTAGATATAATTAAACTCCGCTACAATCAACTCAAATACATTACACTCCAAGCACTACTCTTGGGTTATGATTCCAATCATGAAAATTAAACAATCTACATCTCTTTTTACTTGAAACCAACTCCATGTCCTTCCTTTTATCTCCTCCACCAACTTTGATGATGAGCATTCCGTATTTTCAAAAAATTTGACATTCCTTGCTTTCCAAATTACCCAATTAATTTCTTTCCAAAAACTCACAGCTATTGATTTCCCCTTTCTCCCTATAAGAACCCTACTAAAATGTAATAAGTTTCTTAGGGGATTTGAGAATAGCACAGAACTTAGCCCCACCAATTCAAAATAGACATCCACACCGAATAAGAAAAATTACACCCAAATAATACATGTTTAATTGTTTCAGATTCTTTTTCACAGAAAACACACCTTACTTCATCGTTTTGTTGGATAATTCCTTTCCTCTTCAGCTTCTTCCTCGTTGGTAGTCTTCTTCTTAATATCCTCTAAGCGTGTACACAAACTTTTCGTGGAGTATATTTGTTCCAAATAATTCTGAATCCTTCTTCTTTCTCCTCATTCCTTTGCTCTGTGCACTCCATATTACGTAGCCACTCGTAACCATATTACCTCATGCGATATTCAACAATATCCCAAGCACAACTCATTAATACCTTAAGTACAACACACTAATACTTAAAAAACAAGCCTAAATAATACCTTAAGAACAACTTTCTAATATCCGAAAAACAATCTAGTAATACCTTTGTTGATAAAAGGATCTAAGCTTGAAGATTAGATAATAACCAAAGTATAAACAAACAAGAATGTATAAGCTGCTCGCCTATGTGCTCGCCAGGATGCTCGCCCGGCATGCTCGTCCGGGCCTAGAGGTGTCAAAGCAACAAGCCTGCGTGGCCATTCCCTAGTTGCTCGCACTAATGCTCGCTGGGTTGCTCGCCATATTGGTCGCTCAAGGCTCTAAGTATGACAAAGCAATAAGCTTATGAAGCCAAGAATAGGTTGCTCGCCTTGGTGCTCGCCACTATGCTCGCCCTCAGCCTGGATATGACAAGGCAGCAAGCCAAAAAGATAAGCCCATACTGCTCGCCACAATGCTCGCCCCCTTACTCGCCACATTGCCCGTCCCTCCTTCGAGGGAAAGAAGACGCAAGATGTCTAAAGAACCTATATGAAAGGTCCGGGTCATTCAAGGCTAGAGTTAGTGGAGCAAAACTTTGAGGGGGTGACAAGTGGAGGACACTTGTCACCCCCAGAAACCATGTGGCTTAAAAAGATGCCACCTCACTAAATAGAGGGTATAAATACTTGTAATAAACACATTTGTAGATGATCGAATTTCCCAAATACAAGAAAGACATTACACAATTTCTCTCTCTACTTTTCCAATTATAATTCCTATTATTAATCCAAGTTACATCTTTAGATTATTGTTTGAGTGATTTCCTACGTACAATTAGCCACATAAATCTTTCGGTTGCATAAATTGCTCAACAATTTGGCGCTAGAGGAAGGGGCCGAACCTCCGTCGATTGAAGAATTCGATACTCATTCTTCATTATTTCTCAAGAACACCAAGAACGCCCTTCGAAGTTCGGTAAACGTTTTGAGGAATATCTTCAATTGTGAGTGTTTTCAAGAATTTGTTGTCTTCGAAAACACGAGCTAGAAAAGATTTCTTTAAAAACCCATCTACTATACTCAATTTTCACCGGAAACAATGACGAGACATACGTACGAAGCCTCCCACGATGAATCCCACACCACCTCGACAAGTCGAAGGTGGAGAGGACGAGGACCATCCGGACACCGTCAAACTGAACAAGCTCGTGTCCCGGCGTTACCGGCAGCTCCAGTCGGTCAACAGATTGAAACTACCATTGAATCAATGGTTAGAACACCCGAGGACATCAAGAGAGCAATGACCACCCTGAAACAATTACAAAGGCAGCAGATGGTAATGGAACGTCATCCGGTTATTCAGGTTGCCCAGACTGAGACGAGACATGATACTCGAACAAGCTACCATCCTCAGGAAGAAGAGGCCAGTAGTGGACGTGTCGTGCCCGAAAGTTCAAGAGGCAAACAAAAAATATCTGATCGCCTTGGACCACAACCCCAACGCTCAAACCAGCGACCAGCTGGGCGAGCAGATGGGCGACCAGCGGGGCGACCAGCTGACCAAGCATATGATCAACCTGAACGCCTTGACGGGTCACAAGGCGATAAGCGCGGTAATCAAAGTCATCACTCAGAGGGTAGAAGGTCAGAGCATTCATACCGCCAGGAGCCTTGCGAGTCTGATGCCCGGCACCAACGAAGGCCTGTGCAAGAAAGGTTGAGGAGACGGGCGTCCGAGAGGTTAGGACCAAATGCTGAAAGTAACCTCCAGCGACCACACCGGGAAATCGCCCGAAGTGAGGGACTGCCGGGGGCAGCACGTCATCATGAGGTGCACCCGGAACAGCCTCGAGGAGGGGGATCATCCCGTGGGTCGTCCGTTCTAGAAATAGAAAAGTTAAAGAAAGTTGTGGAGGACTTACAACACCAGGTGGCCATCAAGGACAAGGTGGAGACGTACACGTCACTTCCAGTATCACCATTGTCACCAGTCATCCTAACTGCACCTATCCAGAAGAAAATACAGTTTCCCTCACTAGTGTTGTACGAGGGAGAGTCTGACCCCAAAGTTCACATCTCAAAGTATGCCGATTATATGATATCAATGGGGGCATCAGATGCGACGCAATGTCGAAACTTTCCCTTAACTCTTGGAGACCGGGCACACAGATAGTTCTCAGCCTTGACACCTAGATCGATTCAATCGTTTGGGCAGTTGACCCGGGAGTTCCTGTCCCACTTTTCGGGATTTGGAACGTATCTGACACAAAAACATAGGTTGGCCAACATCTCGCAAGGGGCCGAGGAAACTGACCAACAATACCTGGAGCGGTTTTAATAAATCCTTTTGGAAGGTGAAGCGGTCAGTGACGACACAAAGGTTGTGGCAGTCATGGCGGGACTGCGTAAAGGAACGGACCTGTGGAAAGAAATGCATCTGGCCTGTCCTAGTACATACGCCGAGTTCCGCCACAAAGCTGGTGTGTATGTCGCAATGCAAGAAGCGATGACCAAGCAGTTAGCTCCAGAGACTGGGGATAAGAAGAATGGAAAGAAGCCTGGTGGTAGTGGTTACAAGGCCCCGAAGAATTTGAAATCATTTGGGGACACGGCGGAATACAAAGAAAAATTAAACCAAGAATTGACTACCTCGATTGACCACGTTTTCATAGCCGTGAAGGATCAGGATATGTTGGCTGCACCCCGAAGGATCAGGCAGGATCGCAACAAGCTAAACCCAAACAAATTCTGTGCGTACCATCAAAGTATCGGGCACTTCACTAGTGAGTGCCGCGATCTGTTGAAACAATTGTGGAAATTTTATGAAGATGGAAAATTAGCCGAATTCGTAAAGATGGCTCCCGGAAAAAGGCAACATCCGACAAGACAGGAAACCTCGGATGATGAAGGAAGCGATGAGGCAGAGAGGGCCCCAAACAGACAAGTAAGAAGAGGTCCACCAATAAGGCCGACGCATCTGGAGCCGAACCGAGAAATCCTTGTGATCGAAGAAATTGGTTCGGCAGGAGGGATGGCAGATGGCCGTCCAACGTCAAAAAGGCAGAAGAAGGCAGAAATTCGGGCGGTCAATCAGGTACAGGAGATGGGGTCCGGATCAAAAGCGACTACTAAACCAACCGTGGATTTGACTTTCTCTCAAACAGATCTCGAAGGAATCCTTACACCACACAACGACTCCTTGGTTATCAGCGCCAATATCATGAACGCAAGAGTGCACCGACTGCTAGTGGATACGGGAGCCTACACAAACATCCTGTTCAAAAAGACACTAGATCAGCTAGGAGATTACGAATCTTACATAGAGGATTGTAATCACAAGATAGTGGGATTCGGAGAGGCTGTGACCGTCCCACTAGGTGTAATAAGGTTGCCGGTAGAACTTGTAGCGTTAGAGGACCCGGAAAGGAGGATGACAAGGTTGTTAGATTTCTTAGTCGTAGATCAACCATCCACCTATAACGGGTTCCTCGGCCGCCCTTTCATTTATGAATTTAAAGCCGCATGTTCTACTTACTACTACTGTATTAAATTCCCAACTCTTAAGGGTGCATGTACGGTTAAAGGGGATCAAAAGAAGGCGCGAGAATGCCTGTTAACTCTGAAAAAGCCCGTTAACCAGGTCTTAGTGTTTGAAGATCCAACATCACAACCCTCCACGAGCGAGCCGAATGGTTTGGATAATGTCTCAATAGACACCGAAATGATGGAAGTGGACCAAACGTCGGAGGACATGGCGACAGATAACACACTACAGCAAGATTGGTCGAACGAGGAACAGATGGTTGATAACTCAAAGAATCAAGATCAAGATCCTGCAACCGTAGTCAAAGAGAGTGGTGAAATGGAAGCAGCGCCGGAAGTTCAGTCAGAGGCCCCGGAAGACATCGAGCCCCGGTTGGGCTATGAACCTATCCCGGTGGAGTTGGAAATGCACCTTGAAGGACCAATTGATGATCCCAGGTGGAAAGATAAAAAACGACGCGCCACACCAGTGGAGGAGCTTAGATCCATACAAGTTGATCCAAATAAAGAGGATCTAAAACTCTTTATCGGGTCGGAGTTGGAGGAACCTTATAGAAGCCGGATGGAGGAATTCCTCCGGGCAAACTTCGATGTGTTTGCGTGGTCACACGAGGATATGACCGGCATACCGGTGGAGCACGCGTGCCATCACCTGAACATAGATCCCACGAAGAAGCCTGTCCGCCAGAAGAGGAGAAAATATGGGCCAGACAAATATGAGGCATTGACCGGTGAGGTGAAGAAACTTTTGGACAATAAACTCATAAAGGAAGCACTATGTCCTCAATGGGTGGCGAACCCTGTCTTGGTCAAAAAGCCAAATGGAACGTGGAGGCTATGTATAGACTTCACAGATCTTAACGCCGCATGTCCAAAGGATAACTTCCCTTTACCCCACATCGACCAGCTGGTAGACAATACGGCGGGACATGAACTAATGACGTTTATGGATGCCTTTGCAGGTTATCATCAGATTGCCATGCACCCCGATGATCAAGAACATACAGCCTTCTATACAAATAAAAATTTATTTTGTTGGAAAAGGATGCCCTTCAGGTTGATCAACGCCGGCGCCACATATCAAAGGTTAGTCAACAAGATGTTCGACCAACACCTTGGTGACACAATGGAGGTCTATGTGGACGACATTGTTGTGAAGAGTCTTAGAAAAGAAGACCATCTGGAGCACCTCAAGCAAGCGTTCGACATCATGAGGGCTTATAACATGAAGCTTAACCCAAAGAAAAGCAGCTTTGGAGTACAATCCGGCAAATTCCTGGGGCATCTCGTAAGTCAACGGGGCATAGAAGTCAACCCGTCGCAAGTCAAATGTATCCTAGACATGGGACCACCGAAGGATGTACCGGCAGTTCAAAGACTTACCGGATGTCTCGCGGCACTCAACAGATTTATATCCAGATCTGGGGACAAGAATAGACCCTTCTTCGAGTCTATCGAAGGCAAAGGCATCTGCAAAAGTACCGGGAAGACCAACTATGTATGGACGGATGCTTGCCAAAAGGCGTTCGAAGATATAAAAAATTACCTCAACAATCCCCAGATCCTGTCAAAGCCGGTGCCGGGAGAAAAGCTGTACTTATACCTGGCGGCATCGGAAATAGCCATAAGTTCAGCCTTGGTGCGTGCAGAAGGTAAGGCGCATCTGCCAATATATTATGTTAGCCAAGTGCTACATGAGGCGGAACTACGATATTCCCCAATGGAGAAATTGGCATATGCATTGGTGATGAGTGTGCGGAAGCTCCGGCCATATTTCTTCGACCATCAAGTGGAAGTTTTGACAACATTTCCCTTGAGGCAAGTCTTACATAGACCTGATACTGCCGGACGATTACTAAAATGGTCACTAGAAGTCAGCCAGTATGGTATAACATACGCACCCCGAACAGCGATCAAAGGGCAGGCTCTGGCAGACTTCATAGTAGAGCTAACCTACCCTCAAGATCCAACGAGGGGACGTGTTTACCCATGGCACATCTATGTGGACGGCTCAGCAACAAGTTCCACAGCCGGAGCAGGTGTCGTCCTGATAAGTCCCGATAAACAGGTGTTCACCTCGGCAATAAGGTTCGATTTCTTAGCAACAAACAACGAAGCTGAATACGAGGCACTTATCGCGGGTTTGAGACTATCATTAGCTGTGGGGGCAACTAGACTTCAGGTTTTCGGAGATTCACAGCTAATCATATCTCAAGTCCGAGGAGAGTACGAGGCGAAGGACCGACAAATGATCATTTACCAAAGGATCGTTGCACACCTGATATCAAAGTTTGAGCAAGTGTACATTGAGCAGATTCCCCGACTAGAAAACACCCAAGCAGATGCTTTAGCCCGGTTAGCCACAAGCACCGGAGAACCAAGCATCTCAGAAGTAGTGGTCACAAAGTTAATTAATCCTTCAACATTTGATTATGTTAATCAAGTGTTGAAGAGGGGGCAACAGATAATCAATAGCCAGCAACAGTCTACCGATGATTGGTGAACACCTATCAGTAAATACCTATCCAACGGAGAGCAGCCAGGAGATCCATGGGAAGCACAGCGGATTGTGAAGCAGGCCGCAAGATACATGATGGTCGAAGGGCAGTTATATAAAAGAGGAATCTCACTCCCATTACTCAAATGTATTTCTTCGGAAGAAGGACAGAAGGTGTTAAAGGAAATCCATGAAGGGATATGTGGAGGACATGCTGGGGGGCAAGCCTTGGCTTACAAAACCATCAGGCAAGGGTATTATTGGCCAACACTACGAAAGGATGCTATTAAATATGCTAAGAGATGCTTGAAGTGCCAACAGTTCGCTCCGAGCATCCATACCCCAGCACAAGAATTGAAGTCAGTATATAGTCCATGGCCATTCGCTAAATGGGGTATCGACTTGATCGGCCCATTCCCTCCTGGGAAGGGAGGGGTAAAATTTGTAGTGGTGGCCGTGGACTATTACACTAAGTGGGCCGAAGCTGAAGCTCTAACGACAATAACCCAAGAGAGGATGATAAGCTTTATTTGGAAGAACCTGATATGCAGATTTGGGTTACCACAGTCGATAGTCACGGATAACGGGAGGCAGTTTGATGGAAATAAGTTAAGAGACTTTTGTACATCTTGGAACATCAAGAAACATTACTCCACACCATATCATCCTCAATCAAACGGACAAGTTGAAGCAGTGAATAAAATTTTGAAGCACATCCTAAAAATTCGGTTAGAAGAAAAAAAGGGGAGTTTGGCCGACGAGCTTCCGGAAGTCTTATGGACCTACAGAACATCTTACAGGACAAATACCGGGGAGACACCATTCACAATGGCTTTCGGAGTTGAAGCAGTCATCCCAGTAGAGGTCCAGCATCGGACATGGAGGATAATCGAATACAGTGAGGAAGCAAATGAAAATGATATGGCAGTAGAAAAAGACTTGATTGAAGAAATAAGAACCTCGGCAGAATTGAGGAATGCAGTCTATAAGCGACGAGCCGAGAGATACTACAACTCGCAGGTTAAAGATAGAAAATTCCAAATTGGTGACCTAGTGATGCGAAGGATATTAGCAGTCCCGACTGGAGTATTTGGTCCAAAATGGGAAGGTCCGTTCAAAGTAACAAAAAGTTAGCCAAATGGGACGTACGACCTGGAGGATATGCAAGGTAACTTTTCGGCATACACATGGAATGCGACACACCTCAAGAAATTCTACCAATGAAGATTTATGTAAATTTTTCAAGAAAACCTTGCTTGTCCAACATGTATAGGGGCAAGCAGGTCCGTAATAGATGGAGGCAAATCTGTAAAGTTATTATTCTATTGAATAAAGAGGTTTCCTTTCAAATTGATGTATCAAAAGATGTCTCAAGTTATAAGCTCTCAAGACTTACGAGTCCACAATAAAGGCAAGGTATTGAGACTAACCCTAAGGATATAACCATTAAAAGGGAGTCCTTACCAATAAATAAGCCTACATCCAAAGAGATGAAAAATAAGGTGTAAATTCGCGATTCCATAAAAAGGAAAAGTAAGACGAATCAATTAAAACACCATACATCAAAAGCGAGCACTAAATAACTAAGACAAAAGTATCAACAGCAGAAGCAAATATAAGCGAAAGCCAATAAAAGAAAAACTGCAAATGCATTAAACGGCAAAAGATGTTCGGGTACATATAGGGCGCCTTCAAGGGCGAAAAAGCAAAAGTAAAGACGTCTCCAAGGATAATTGAAACAAAAAGAAAAAGACCCATCACTTTACTGGTCGCCAGGCTGGTCGCCCACGTGCTCGCCAGCCTGGTCGCCAGCCTGTTCACGACCATGATCTACTGGCCCAACGGCCTGCTCGCCTGCCTGGCCGCCTACCTGCTCGCCAGCACCTGTAGGAGAGAGACCAGGGAGGACTTCGAATGGAGATAGACCCTCAGTGTCCACCATCGCATCGTCCTCAGCATTAATCTGAAGAGGTGGATAGTTTCCACCGATGATCTTAAGTGTCGTAGGCACAACACTTAAGTCGACTCCCATCTCCTCAAGATCCCCGATATCCACCACCAAATCTTCCTTAAGAGGACGTTCGGTAAGGAAGTCGGTGAACTCCTTCTTCAAGGCTGTCCAAGGGTCCTCGTTCTCACCAACAGCATGGTGATAGGCCCGAAGATTCTCAGCGAAGGAATAAACAAAGCCAAAGTCAGAGGACTCTGCTCGGATATCCGCAACGGCTTCAGCGGTATAGCAATCAGTATGGGCAGCCTTAAGATCAACGAGTTTGGTCCGGGTGGCCTGGAGTTCCTTTTCCAGCTCAGCAATCTTTCCCCGGGCAACCCTGCTCTCCTCCAACTGTGCCCGGATACTTGCTAGCTCAACCCGGAGACCTTCAGCTTCAACCCGGGACCTCTCAGCACTTGCAATCGCCAATTGCTCGGCATCCAGAGAAGCCTTCGCTTTGGCCTCGAATGTGGCAAATCTTTTCTTCATCTCGTCCCTCTCCTTCCTTAGGCTATCATTCAACACCGCGTAGGACTTCTCCAACGTCACAGCCTGCTCGATAGCACGTTGAGTAGTGATAAGGGCACCACTCGAGTGATGCATGGCTGTGCGGATATTATCAGTCAACGACTGATGATGAATGATAACGTCTTGGGGCTGGGTCCAGTGTCGGACAGCAGATTCAACAGCTCCTCGGACCGGGCCCTTGAGCTCATTAAGAGACTTTGGAGGACGGGCAAGTGCAAACTGGTGGACCAGCGGGCTACGATGCTGATAACGTGTACGGTCATACCTGCTTAAAGGGTCATACAAGAAAATGTTAAGGAAGTATGAACATGTGAGAAGTATAAACATGTCAGAGGTATGAACATATTAGAAGTATGAGGCTCATATCCAGCTGCCCGCTCCTGGTTCCATCCCAGGTATGTGATGTCAGTCAGCTGACCGATCGAGCGGATAGATGCCGGGGCAGTCGGGGTACCAGCAGAAACGGGAGGGGTAGACTCCAGAACCTCGACCCGACCTAATCCCCCCGAACTTGGAGGCCTTGAAACCCTCGCCCTCTTGGCTGCCTCACTTTCACGCTCCACGCGTGAACCGTCACCCCGTTGTAGTCGGCGACCGCAGCCGCTCGGGGAGTCACCCGGAGTTTGTCGAGCTTCGGTGCGGGGGGCTCGAGAGGGAGCAGAGGATCGTGTGCTCGGCCCAGTTCCGACAGTCTTCTTGGTAGTCTTAGCAGCAATTTGAGCTGCTAACACCACGGATGGGGGATCCCTCTTAGTACGTGCCATCCCGAATTTCTGGTTCAAAGTCTTAAAAGACGGAGGGATAGCGATAGAGACTTCAGAAGCTGCAAGCATTAAGAGACAGAAAGAGTTAGAAATTTTGCATGAAATCTCAATCTCAAAAGTACAAGACAACCTTACCTGCGGGATGGGCAACCTGAGCTCGTAGGTGGTGAGGGGTTGTGGGCAGCCCCGAAGCAATGCGGCAACTGGGCTTGTTTAGATAGTCAAAAGTTCTATCCTTCTTGTTCCGGCGACAAATGAGAATACAAGTGAACTTGAATTCTTCAGACAAGCTCGTTTTCTTCCAGCGCTGAGGGATCAAGCCTGCAATACAAAAGAACAAAGACATAAGACACAATATCAAAAAAGATAATGTTCGAAACATGCAAACAAGTCCTACGCTGCAACTCGCCAAACTCAGTAGGGGTCATAATACGTCCCCCAAGACCCTCATTATTGTTAGGAGCCCGCCAGTCGCCGCCGATAAAAAAGAATTGTTCCTTCCAGTCTCTCACTTTGTTTGGCAGTCCCTCAAGGATCTTCATGTCACTCCTCGCCTTAAGGTAATAATAGCCTTGGCCCTCCTCAGAGCACTTGCTAAGGCAGAGGGTGTAATTCACCTCTTGAGGAGTCAGGCGATCCTTGTACTTCTCCAAGGTAAAAACTGTGCATAGTGATATCAGGTACTTCCATGCGTTGGCGGTCAGCTGTGTGATTGCTAAACCCGTCGTCTCCAAAAAGCGCCCGATAAGGGGGTGCAAGGGTAACGTCACACCAGCAGCCAACGTATGCACGTTTATGACTGTTAATCCTTCCGGGGGGCGGTCAGCTCTTTCTTTCTCCCGGGGAGCATACATGGTGACGTCACAGGGAATATGATACTCCTTCCGGATGTGGTCAAGATCGTCCTCATCAATGATGCTTACTACGGTATTCGCCTTAAAGGATGTGCGGTCATCTTTTTCAAGTTCCCGATACTGTCGAGGAGGTGTCGGGAAGTCGGTAACATACCACTCGTAGTACGCTCTCCAGTCGAACTCTTGTGCAATGCCTTCGGGGATGGACCTCTCAGACATGTGCGGTTGAGGGAAGCTAACAGACTCGAACCACTCAGTGATAGAGTCGTCGCTATCGCCGCTGCTGGAGAGTATCTCTACGTCCTCCGCATCATCCCCCTCTGGGCGAGTAATGGGCTGCTCGATTTCTTGCTCGCCCAGCTGCTCGCCGATGTACTCGCAGGGGTGCTCGCCGGCCTCCTCGTTGGCTTGCTCGCCTCCTTTCTCCAAAAATTGGTGTACCTCCTCAACCGCGGAATCAGACCCCGCCAAATGGACCGAGGACAGGCCCGCAATCGGGCCACCTTCCTCTACGTTCTCCACCATGGGCCGTTTGCCCGGATTCCGGTGAGAAATCGTCCGGCTCGAAGATGACGACATGGATTCGGGAAGAAAGAGGAAAAGACAAGGTTGATCCTAAGGTATGATTAACTAAGGATGAGGGGCGTCGTCAACAAAATTCCAATCAGAAATTTCGGCAAACAAGTACATAAAATAGACATGCAAAAATTAAAAGAAAATAAAGGTAATGTGAAGAAAAGATGAAAGGAATTGAGGAATTACCTGGGATGTTGAAGTCGCAAAACCGGTCACCGGAGTGGTGAAGATTCCTGAGAGTCGTCGGAAAAAGACTGAAGATGAAATCGCCAGGAATTCTAAAAGGAGAAACAGTAAATGAAGAAGAAGATGAATAGTGCTTAGAAAACCCCTATTTATATGTTCGGGTCAAAGTGAAAGAGGGAAAAGAATTCCAGGGACCAAATTGCAAAACATTTGAAAAGTCTCTGAAAAGGCACGCCTTTTCATGCGACTGATTGGCGCACGAAACGAGGAGGCGCCTCATTTTTCGGATAGTCGCTTTAACTGCCGAAGAGAGAGAGAGAGAGAGAGCGAGCAAGAGGGCGAGCACCACGTTACTCGCTAAGTTGCTCGCCCAATTGCCCGCCCAGTTACTTACTTACATAATAAAGATCAATTCCAGTATATACTTTGATGTCAGATCAAAGCATATACTGAGGGACAAATGTTGATAAAAGGATCTAAGCTTGAAGATTAGATAATAACCAAAGTATAAACAAGCAAGAATGTATAAGCTGCTCGCC
>JAPKLY010000602.1:130099-175760 GCA_026898435.1 Prunella vulgaris
AATTACACCACTTATCATCAGTATATTCGATAAAAAGAAGTTATAACCAAGGATGAAAATATCGGTATCGACGGAAATATCGATACCCTGAATTTATGGATATATCGGTGGAAATATCGATATCGAATATCGATATCGGTAAAAAATAGAAAATTCACGGAAATTTCATTAAAATGATGGAAATTTAACATGAAATTTTAGACAATATTATTACTAGTCTTAATACATTAATTGAACTTAAAATCACAATAAAATGAGAATCTTACAACAAACATATCAAGAAAACATACGTAAGACATATAAAACGATACAACAATTGTTCATAATTATTGAATATTACACAACTAATACCAAAATGATGTCCTATGAGCCTCAAATGTAAAAGAAGAAAGACTATCTTGGTCTAAGCAATAATGATACTAAGTCATCAAATTAGAGAAAAAAAAAATTTCCGAAAATTTCCCGAAATTTCCCGAAATTTTCCGAAATTTTGACCGATAAATTACCGAAATTTCCACGATATTTCTCGATAATCTGCACATTTTGAATTACCCTGGACCGATATCGAAATTTCGCCGAAATTTCCCGAAATTTTACCGAAATTTTACCGAAATTTTGGAAAAATAATCGTTCAAGTGAATTTCCATATCGGTACCCTCAAATTTCCGAAATTTCGTCGAAATTTCGGCGAAATTTCGCGAAATTTTAATCCTTGGTTATAACTATATAACAATATTCGATAAATAACGTCGATCTCGATTTTAAAATAAATTAGGCTCCATTTGGATGGGTGGATTTGAAATCCATGGATTTCACACACAAATAATCACCCTCTTCATGAATTTACAAATACTTAGGGGGCACTTGTTTCAAATTCTTCAATGGTAATGGGAATGAAATTTCATTTTTCTTTTTTATCCTACATATGTTGAATGTATGTTTGTATTTATGGTGGTTATATCAATAGTATTGTGCTCCAATTTTGTAAAAAGTGAACAAAAAAAAATATGTTGGTTGTGGTATGGGGGATTGATTGAGGAGGATGATTATAAGGTGAAGATGAGGTAATCAAATGGGGGTGTTGATTACCTTATTTAGGAGGAAAAACAATGTTATGCACCTCATTTGATCTCATTAGCTACTATAATTACTACAATTATATCTCAATTCCCATTACCATTGAAGAATTTCCATACCAAGCGCCCCCTTAGATTCCATTTTATGTTTAAAATGGAGGAATTCTAAATCCTCTTCAAACTCATGTCATTTGTGAAATCCCTCCTCTCCACCATTTCATCTCTAATTTTTCTTACTTTTTTCCTTCTTCCCCATCTCTTTATAATTCATAACTTAAAATGTATGTTTTTTTACATGTATTTTTGTTTAAATTCATTCATTTTCAAATTCATCCATCCAAATGAAGCCTTAGTGAAATTCAAACGCTCCGAGATTGTTCTGCTTGATTTGATTGCATTAACCAGTTAATGCATCTTAAATAAAAAAATATATAAAATTATGAAATAATAAATCGAGATGTGCCCTCGTGTGCACTGAAAACCTACTCCTATTCAGAAAAAAGATTGTGTTCAACCAACTGACCAAGTACTTATAAATAAATAAATATATACTACAAAAAATATAATTTTATTTATTTAACTTTTTTGATCATATCATATGAAGTGATGTAGAAATTGGTTTAGTGGCCTATTAACCAATTTGATTCCTGCAAAATCAGCTCTCTATGTATTTTTAGTGATTAGACGTCTGCCTAGGCGGTCAATCGCCTAGACAATTTTTTTATATTTTTATTTTTGATTTATTAAATTTTTTTGAACATTATCTAAAAAGTAAAAATACGGTAAAAATTGGTCATAATGACTCGCTTTCATCATCGCCCACATTCGAGTCTGTTGCCCGTCCTCCCCTATTTGTGGTATATATAAATATATTTGATTAAAAAAATTATACACATAAATTTTGTATCAACTTGGGCAAAAATAAAACATACAACCATATATATTTGATTGGAAAATCATTGATGATAATTTTCTTAAAAAAAAAAAAACATGGGCGGCCGCCTAGGCAGGGATTAGACGGCGCTAGGTGACCAGAATCCTCTCAATTAGAGATTTCAGACTTACACACCCTTGATCTTATGTTCATTGCCTTGAAAGCGGAATACTAGAGGCATTAGCCTAACCAACTGGAGGTTACAAGTCAAGGACCAGCTCTGATTAGTCTATCCATCACTGCTTGGTTGTTTCGAAAATTATAATTCGTTTGTTATGTGGTGACCTCACAACTATGAGCATGAACCACCGCTTTATACACATTCATAAATAATATTTTTCCTAAAAGACAGGGAATCAGTGACATCTGAAATTGACTCAAGAGTGTAATAAATTGAGTTACGCAATGTTAGATTTGAATTCCATAATAAAACTCAATGGTTTAAAGTTTTATGTGAATTTGAACCAAAATTAATAATTAAATACAATTAACTTATTTTTTATTTAATCTATATATAATACATTTATATTTTTAAATAATTAAGATATTATGAATAAAATATTAAATTCGATAAAGTTGGTAAAATTGTCAAATCGGATATCACTAAAATAAAACGTTAGTAATTACAAAGCATGGAAAAACATCTTATGATAATAAATGCACCTTCAATAAACGAAATTTAGGACGTAGTTGGATTAATAAGTCTAAAAGAATGACATAACATGGCAACTTTTATGGCTAACATAAATTACTAATACTCTAAAAACAAGTCACTAACATTCTAATTTTCTAAAAATACACAATGAAGTGTGTTATCAATTGAACTTAAAATCCAAGTGCATAATACCCAAATTTATTATTTTGATTATGATAAGAATAAAATTTACAGAATGAGATTGGAGACACATTATGTGCATCCTTTTTGTTAATCCCGTGAAATTTTTCTTTTATTGTGCGAGTATATTTAGAACTTAAAAGTTCTCATCTTATGCCATGTTGTGCTTCCGTATCCCGTTTTCCACGTGTAAGGGTATCGGGAGAGTTCGTGCTCGTAATTTGACATTCTCTTTACTTGAGTAGGAAATTATTGGAATATGGAGGATTTGTGATGATATACTAGGGTTCTTGGACTTGCAGGCTCCAAAGCTGCTAGGTTTACTAAATAATATTCTTTTCACAGAAAAATAATAAAAGGGAAGGGAAAGAAAAACTTGTGACGGAAGGAGTACCATATATATTCATAGTTAGTTAAAATAGATTATTATTTAGATTAATTATGAATAATTTCGATATGAATGATATGAAGATATGAAAATTCGGTAAAGTTTTGAAGATACCAATTATTCGATATGGTATACGATATGAAATTTTGATAAACCAAAAATTTTAATACTGTATCATTATGAATTTTTATATACCAAATATTTCAGTATGTATGGTATACAATATGCTTCTTGTTAGTCATATTTTGTAATCCAAACGATTAATGTGGCTGAGATGATAATTTAGAATCACTAAACAAATTGCTAGTATAGATGTACTATGATTAAAATGATTGAAGATAGAGGGAGATAATTTTCTATAATAATTTCTTATATTTTGGGTTGGAATCTCTTTATTAGTGTAATAGATACATATTTATATGTTTACATGAGATGATGTGTCCTAATCTAAGCTTACATGGTTTAAGGACACTTGTCACTTTTGTACTAATATATGTGCATTTAATCTAATATATTATGCTAATTACATCTGGAAATGCTCTTTGGTCGCGACTTTGAGCTTTAGAGGTGAGGGACGAGCAACTTTAACTTGACCTTTATGGGGCTCTTGGTCGTTAGAATTGAGGACAAGCAACCTTTATCACTCTTGCTATCAAGTTGTTCGCGTCTTGCTCGCTTCGTCATCTTTACTCTTCAGCTGGTTCTGTTTATAAGAAATTGTAACTCAAATAAACTTCTTCAGAAACCTGAACCAAATAGTCCTAAATCAATTAAAGTCAAATGGGCTTATCACAGCATATCCGACATAAGTGACCCAGTTTTCATGGGCCTCGAAAGTCCAACTGAGAGCAAATTCTCAAAATAAGAAAAAAGTGACCCAGAGATTCAATTCTTAGATAAGTTTTTAAGAGTTGAATCATAATATTATTTTAACGCAAATAATATTTTTATAAATATTACTCCCTACATCCCACTATAATTTTCTCATTCTTTCTTTTGGTTTGTATAAAAAAATGTATTTATTTTTTATTATATGGTGAGCTACTTTTGTATAAAATAATGAGAAGTTGTGAAAAATTAAAAGATAGTAATTGTTTAAAAGGGTGTTTTTTTTACTAATATGAGCTATTATTTTTGGTTTTTTAGAGAAATAAAAAATTTATTGTGAAACGTTAAATAAAAAAAATGAAAAACTTTTGTAAAAAATATAACGTCTCTCTCGTATCACGTACGAAATGGTGTACATGTCTCTTTCATACTCCCTCCGTCCCATAGGAATTTGCACCCTACGGGACGGCATATTTTTTAAGGAAAATGTATTGTTTATATAAAATAGTGAAATATGGGTAAATATGTGTATAAGTTTGTGAGTGTGCATATAAATCAATGTTTCTTTTTTTTGGTAGTATGCAAATTTGTGTGGGACGTCCAAATAAAGAAAGTGTCCAAATTCCTATGGGACAGAGAGAGTAATTGTTTTCATTGTCATTTACAATTACAATACATTTCCCGATTTAATTCCATATATATTTTTACGAATGAATTCTTCACAAAACACGAAAAATATCAAAGTCAAACTTATTCTTTTCTTTCCTGAAACTTATAATCGATTATTATCGTCTCAAAAAGAAAAAAAAAATCATCGAATTCTATTGATCTTTGTCTAGGCCCACTTAAGTATGTTTTAAAAATGGGCCTATTTTGTCCATTAACTCCAGCTCAAGCCCACTATGTGATGGATTGTCTTCTGTGTTGGAAGATTTTATTATCTCTAAATTGTTGAGACATGAAAAGTTTACCTATTAAAAGAAATTTTACTGGATTACTACTTGAAAAATATACTAATTTTTAATTTAAATTTGCAAAAAAGAAAATATTGTTATACAAAAAATTCAACGTGAACCTTATTTTACTGATGCGTGCATAAAATAATGTTTATATTGAATGAACATTTAAAGTAAATTTTTTTTAAAAAAAAATGAATGTTTATATATATATATATATATATATATAAAACCATATAACATACTCTTATAAAAATATATCTTACTGCAACTAATTTAAATTTAATGCGAATATTTTAAAAATATTAGTTATTTCATTAGAACATATTACTTTGTTAATACTAATTTTTCAATTAAAAAAAAAAATTCCTTACTCCTTACAGTAAACTTCACACTTTCTTCGTTTTTTCTTTCCACAATATTCTTTACACCCGTGAAATATAAGTAACACTTAAGACCCTCACAGTATCAATTATATTTAAACAATAACCTCAAAAAATCAGTTTTCACCAACTTTTCTTAAAAAATGTAAACCAATCATACTGTAAATTTATTCTACAATTAATATTTAGGGTGTTTGATCGGAAATTTTTGGAGGTGAGTAATGATAATTAAAGTCTAAGTGTGTTTGAAATTACTCTACTATAATTTTGATTCCCAAAAACTAAGTAATCTACCATAGTTCAATTATTCGAGAACTATGACTTTCATTCCATATTCTTTTCATTCCTTACAATTATACCATACGGCTCCATAATTGATTTTTAAATTGAATATGGAATACTATACAAAAAAGTAGGCCTTTTCACCCCTTTGTTTTGGGCCAAGGCAAATAATTGCACGAATTCCTTGGTTTTTTCCCCAAAATATCTATTATTAGTGAATATTGTTGTCAAAGTGTCCAACATCATCACACTTCGAACTGAAAGATTGAAACTAATTGCCACTTTCTCGTGATACACAGGTGGGCCCTCAATAACATTAAAATTACGATGTAATCCTCTATCATCATTTTTCACACTTTTTTTTTCATCCATTTAAAAATTATTTTTGCACCTTAATGGAACACATTCCTGCACTTTCTGTTGCTGCTATAGTTTGATTTTGTGTTGTTTGAAGGAGTAGAAATGAATACATTTTTGTTCGAGAGTGATTGATGAATTAAAGGCATGATTTAGAACTTGTTCTTTCTAGATTTGGATTGCTAATATGAAAACTTCTATTCAACTTTTAGCTAAAAATATGTAGGTGTGACTTAAGGTTTCGAGTGCCCCTTGTACTCCCTCCTATTATAATTTATATTTTAAAAAAAAAATACATAATTGTTAATCAAAATATAATTATGTTATCACTACAAGTACGTACCGATTCTACTAATTTTTTTAATTCAAATGTGTTTCCAAATACTAAAAATCGGAATTTCTTTCTTTTTTTAAATATCTCTCACATTTTTTTTTAAAATTAATGTGAATTAGGGTTTCAAAACACTCCCCTTATACATAAAAGTATATAAAATTATTCTTTAAATTCTTACACATTGTCCACTTTCTTATTTTGCGCCTTGTACGTGTAAAATATTATTGGACAAAAAACAATATTTCATAGTGATAATTTAAACTTTTTATTCTATTAATATATATAAAAAAAAGAGAGAGAAATTATCCCTCGAGTACTATACTCTAATAATATTTTTTTCACAAGACACATTCAGAATTCTTTCTTTTCATCGGATGCATTGTAGCCCATCACTTCATTAAAATAATGTTTTCTATTTCTTTTGTCAATATATTTGATTTTGCATATTTGGATTTAGTGTTTTTTTAAGTGAAACTTGTGATTAAAATTTTGGACTTTTATAAAGATAGGATTGAACTTATGAATATAATATTGTATTCATTTATATTATTGATTGAACTTATATGTTCAATACTACTTATTGCACTTTTCTATGTATATATATATATATATATATATATATATATATATGTTGATGTTGACATAATATTGTAGCTTATGTTTCCCAATATTTCTGATAACATTAAAATTTGTCATTCCCTCTAACTTAATTCATGATTATCTAGGTATGCATGCAAGTTGAAGATAGAAGGTTATAAAAATTATTTTCACGATTGCAACTTGAGCAGAAAAATAAGCCCACTACATGAAGGTTATCTATCATAGTTAAAAGTTAAGAGTAGTTATAGAGTCATGATTTACAGACTCTAGAGATGTTGAGATGATGCATTCACGTCTATAAATAGAGGAGATCACATACACTTCAAAGTATGGAGCAAATTGCAAAAAACATTTAGTGTCTAAGCAAATTTTGTCTTTCACCTGATGTTGAGTTAAGTATCTAGACATTTAACCCAACATTAATGTTTTGGGGTAGTATTCTATTTGGCTAAATGTAGATCTACTAGTTAGATGATCTTATTTAAATCTCATTTGTTGGATCCTGTTTTGGTCTTGCGTGACCTTGATTTTTGGTTATTTTGTAAGTTGTGTTTGTGTCACTATTTCAGTTATAGTGAACTTTTCTCCATGAGACATCACAAATTATATTGTATAATCTGTGAAACTTTTGATATCTCAATTACAAACTTGTGTTTAAATCTTCTGATGTGCATGTTGTCCTTTATGTTTCAATATTTTGAACAACACTTTTCAAAACACATACGCACACACCCAACAATATAAAATATATATATATATATATATATATATATATATGAAGAGTGCAATCAGTTTGAATGTAATAATATATGGACACTAGTTCCTAGGCCTAAAAATGTGAATATGATAGGAACTAAGTAAAATAGTCTAGAAATATTATTAAAATAAAGGCTCGATTAGTTGCTCAAAGTTATATACAAGTCGAGATTATTGACTTTGATGAAACATTTACACTTACAACTAGAGTTGAGTCTATAAGACTATTAATTGCAATTACATGTTTCGTTGATATCAAATTACATCAAATGTATATTAAAGCTGTTTTTTAAATAGATCTAGATTAAGCATATATTGAACAACCAAAATAATTTGGAAGTCAGAATATCCTAACCATTTGTATAAATTAAAAAAGACCTTATATGGGCTGAAACAAGCAACTGGAGTTTGATGTGGTAGGTTAACTGACTTTCTTGTTCAATTTTGGTTTGTTAGAGGTGAAGCTAATAAAAAATTATTCATTAAACATTCTAATAACACAGTAATGATTCCACAAATCTATGTTGATGATATTGTGTTTTGTTCTACATGTGCTTATATGTTCAAGGAATTTGGGAAAGAAATGATATCAACATTTGAAATGTCAATAGTTGGTGATATGAATTACTTTCTTAGTCTTCAAATTAAATAGCATAAACTTCTGTTCACAAAGCAAATATGCAAAGAATTTAGTTAAAAGATTTGATTTAGAAAGTGCTAAACACATGAAAACTCATATTGGTTTATCTCAGAAACTGTGTAAAGATAATGTTGGAAAAAATATTGACTCAATATTATACAGATAAATAGTACGTAGGAAGTCTTTTATACTTGATTGTTAGTAGACCCGATATTATGTTTGATGTATGTTTATGTGCTAGATATCAAACTGATCCTAAAAAATCACATTTAAATGTTGTCTAAAAGATTATAGGATATATTGCAGGAACATGTGATCTATGTGTTTGGTATAACAAATATACTAACAATTCCTTGATAGGTTGTAGTGATGCAGATTGGGCAGGTGATAGTGATGATAGGAAGAGCACTAGTGGACGTTATTTCTTCTTGGGACACAACTTAATCTCTTGTTATAGCAAGAAGTAAAACAGTGTCTCTATCCACAATTGAGTCAGAATATATTGCAACAAAGAGTTGTTGTACTCAATTACTTTGATTTAGAAAAATATTTGATGATTGTCGTTTAAATTGTGATATGCTTACTGTGATGTGTGATAATACAAGTGCAATTAATATCTCTAGTTGCACAACACTCTTTATCAAAGCATATTATTGTGCAGTTAGAGTATGTTTTAACTATTAAAATAACTAACTGATATTTTTGATGATCTTGTTGAGTATGTTTCAACTGAAAAAACTTGCTGATAATTTTGAGTATGTTTGATGATTTATTTGACACAATGTTGTGATTTATATTTTTCAATATTTCTGGTAACATCAGAATTCGTCCTTCTCACTAACTTAATCCATGATTACTTAATGTTGTCTTTGTTGTCTAGGTATGTAAGTTAAAGGCAAGAGGTTATTTAGAGGTTATTTCCATATCATGTGGTTGCAGCTTGAGTAGAAGAATAAGCTCACTACATGGAAGTCTCCTATTTTGGAGAGAAGTTAGAAGCAATTATAGAGTCATGACTTGTGAACTCTAGAGGTGTTGATATGCTGCATTCACATCTATAAATAGTGGAAAACGTTATAGTGTTATACACATGATGTTGAGTTAAGTGTCCAGCCATTTGACACAATATTATTATTTTGGATTAGTATTTTACTTGGCTAAACGTAGATATACTAATCTTATTTTGATCTACTAGTTAGGTTTTGTTTGGATCTCTTTTGTTGGATCTTGTGTTGGTCTTATGTGACCATGATTTTTTTTTTCTTGTGTAAACCTTGTGTTTGTATCACTACTTCAGTCATAGTGAACGTTTTGTCATGAGGCATAATCTGTGAAAATTTTGTATCCGGTAAGCTTTACTATGGAAGGTTCAAAGCTCCAAGCTACCTGTCCAAATACAATATTGTTTCACTTGGATTAGGTTGTGTGTCTGTTCATGGGTGCAATTTTCACTCGTGTGGGAAATTGTTGGAAATATTTAATTTTAATTAAATAACGAATAATTTAATTGGTATTGTTTGACCATTAAAATTAATTTATCATAATAATTGATACGAGTGCCATCTACTCATGGAGTATATGAATCTAATATATTCATACTCACAAATTCAATTAATAGTGAGTGAGAAATTGAGTCAACAAATCAAAGATTAATACCTTTGAATTAGGGAGATAATTAATTATGCAATTAATTCTCATCCCACATTGAAAAATGAGAATATTAATTTACATAATATTAGTAAGAAGTCAATGAAACTAATCAAACTATAATTGCTTGATTGACAAACAAAATTGCCACACGCGGCCGCCGAGATTAGCCCGTGGCCTTAGACTTGGATCGTGACAATTGGTCTTTGAGTGAACATTGAGTGTACTTGGGCAGTTGGGCTTGAGTCCATCTAGTTTTTAGAATACAAAAGTTTTTTTGGGTCCAACCCAATTAAAATTTTGAAAATATCGGTATCGATGGAAATATCAAGGTCTTAAATTTGTGAAAATATCGATGGATATATCGATATCGGTAAATTTAAAAAATCATAAAAATTTAAGAACAAACATATAATGCATAAAATTAACAAAAGAATTTGAATAAATTTTATACTTGTGATAAATTTATATATACACACTATTTTTTGAATTTTATTCGAAACTTATCGATACTTTCTCGATATCTTTTGATATTTTCTCGATATGTAACGATTTTTGGTTTAATTTATGAAAAGTTAAGCGATATAGATATTACAAATCGATATTTATTGATAATTTTTAATTTTTTTTAATGGATATTATAAAATATCGTTTCTACCCAATATCGATATCCGTAACAACGAAAAATTGATATATCGGTGAAATGCCGAGATATTTTCATCCTTGCTCACAGATGACATTGTGCTGACTCATCACGGGACAAATTCATTGAATCTGAAGCTAACTCAGCATTATATACGGACGCGTTTTACCCTCTTTTATGAGTGGAGGTTTACCTATAAATAGGTGTCCTCATTCATAGCAAACACACTCTCGACTCTCTCTCCCTCGTCCATTATCTGCATTTAGAACTTTAGGTGCAATCCAGTTCTACCGTCCTTCTGTTCGCCGGAACTTCAAGTCATGTGGTGGTTAGGGGTGGTCATTCGGTCTATTCGGTCGGTTCGGTCCAATTTTGGACCAGACAGAATTTTTTTAGGCTATGGACCGAACCGGACTGAACCGAATTATTTCGGTTCGGTCCAAATAGTTTAAAAATGAAAAATTATATTTAATAAAAAATTAAAGATATAGAATACAATTATATTTAGTTCAATACCAACAAATTAAAGAGATACAATACAATTAAATTCAATAAAGTCCACAACATTAATTTAATAAAGTTCACCACAACATGAATTTAATAAGAAAGTTAACTACAACTTAAAGTTCACCACAATTTAAAATTTTACACAAGATAAACTTAAAAAGAAAGTTCACTTAGATTTTACTTAGGTTTTATTTTTTTATTATATATATAAATAATATAATTAACATATTAATATATATATAATTAATATATTATTTTTTTAATTAAAATTCGGTCAGTTTGATTTTTTTGGTCTATTCGGTTTTGATTATCCAGAATCGGACCGAATTGAATAGACCAAAATTTTAAAATTTTGGACTGAAAACCGAACCGAATTTTTTTTGGACCGAACCGAACGGACCGAATTTCATCGGTTCGGTTCGGTTTTTCGATTTTTTCGATTTTGTAAAATAGTGGTTCGGTTTCATCGATTTTCATCGGTTCGGTTTTTAAAATAGTGGTGCTGCACATTTGGAGTTAGCATCATTTTACATTTGGAAGAGCTATTCCGTAACCGCATAGCGCTACCGGGGAATATTCACTTTGCGGATAGAAGACTCCTCGACTTGACACTTGTTTTATTATTATTATTATTATAATTATTAATTATTTTCTATGTATTACTTTTTCTCCTGTTATTTTTTTATTACAATTTGTATTATCCATGTGAGAACTATTTTTTCAAATATATATATAAATGAAGATGATAAAAAGAAATGAAGTTAGTATAAAATTGGGTCTGAACCCACGACATTAATTAATGAAAGAGACAGATTAACTCTCTCAAAGTAGGTGGTGACTTGAAATAAACGCAATTGCTGAAAAAATTGACTTAATGTTCAAAAATGATGAAAATATCTGGAGAAATTAAATAAAAAAGAAAAAAATAAACGCAATTGCTGAAAAAATTGACTTAATGTTCAGAAATGATGGAAAATATCTGGATAAATTAAATAAAAAGACCCACAAGCTTGAATTATTTTTGGACTGAACCTTAATTAATTTCTAGATTAATTCAAGACGTATGAGTCTGAAATGATAGAATGACCAAATTAATTGTATGCAAAACAGTTTCATAATTTTTTTATTCTTTAATTTATTTTATCGTCTCACAATTTTTATTACACTTAAAAAAAACAACTCATTAATTTTAACTTTCATAATATTTTAATTTTGCACAAAAAGTCATTATAGTTCCACACATATACACAATTTTATTCATTTTTTTTATTTTATATTACAAACTTTACAAAATCACCTCGCAGAACTCTTCTCATTTTCTCTATTTTTGTAAAATGTCATCTCACTCATGAAAAGTCTTCTGGGACATAGAGTAAAAAATAGCTAAAATGGAGGAAATTTGTTTTTTCTTAGAAAGAAGGACCGTAACTTTCCGTGCTTGTAAAATGAGAACCTTAATTTTAAAATATGGTATATTGAGAAAAATTAACCTTATTTGGTCTATATTTTGTCCTAAATTTGGCTTAATTTGTCCTCAATTTTTAAAGTTACGGTCCTTAAATTGTCAATCTGAAAAAATTACGATTCTTAATTTGATAGTCCAAAAAATTATTCTCCTTATCTTATCAACTATAAAAATTATATTTCTTATTTTGTCACTTTCTAAAAATACAGTCCTGAAAAACCATTCCTCCTATCCAAATGGACTTAAACTTCTTTTTATTCAATACAAAAAGGGTGGTTCATAATCATAAATTGGGATACTTCTTATTAATATATAAATCAATTCTTATTTAACGGATATTAAACTTGCTAAAAAGCAGTTTGAACTATATTTGGTCACATAACTTTTAGATAACATAAATTTAGTTCTATTAATATTTATTGATTTGATCCTTATATTTTTGACGATTTTTAATTTTGAACTCAATTGACCGAAAAAACAAAAGTGACGTTTTCTCATGTGAGAGGTAATGACGTATAAAATTGGAAATTTTCCGACTATGGAACTAAGGTGGCTGTCATTTGTCATTTAAATCATTTTTTAAATTAGTATTAAAAATTAGTCTTGTATGAGACCGTCTCATAACATTAGATAATTCAATGAGATATAAATAAAACATGACTTATTATCATTTTGATAAAGAACATGCATTAATTTGTATAGTCTCATGTTATGAGATGATCTCAGATTAATTTTTTTCTAATATTAAATAAATTAAAAAATAAAACCAAGCTTTGCAAACTGTGAAACTAAATCAACATTATCAATTAGGAGGAAACTAGGTTTATCATTTCTCCTCATCAACTGTATCAATATTTAAAAGAGTGAGTTTTATGTGCATCTGGTGCACTCATTTAATAGTTAAGGTAGTTTAAATTAAAAGTGCACTATGCATTAGTTGTATAAGCAAACTTAACTTTTCAGTATAATCAGAGTTAAGTATAAAAATATATTTTATTGACTTTTGCGAGTATGATCGAGTTATTTCTTTTTTAGAGTGTGAAAGTAGCGTCCAAAAAAAATCTATTAATTTTAAATAAGAATGTAATTTTCGCGTTTGATATTTATTCTTAGATAGGAATGTAAATTAGAGAAGCCATTTACAAACTATTCAGGTGACACGCACTACTACACAAAAAGGTTTGAAGAGTTCACAAAAATCCACTTAGAAAGCGGTTAAATGAGTTCTCCAAACGAAAGCTATCAAAGCTGGATCCAGCTTAGAAAGCGGTCACTAAACTGTTGTAAAAATAGAGCTTAGAAAGCAGTTATGAACCACTCTCTAAGTGACCACTTAGAGAGTGGTTCATAACCGCTTTCTAAGCTCAATTCCGGTTTTTATTTTATTTTTTTTATTTCTTCCACAGTGGTTATAAACCGCTATGCAAGCATTTATATTTTTTTATTCCGTATAATATGTTTTGTATTTTATATATTATATATTCTATATTTTATATAATATATATTCTATATTTTATATAATATATATTCCATATTTTATATTTTATATAATATATATTTTATATTACAAATTCTATTTAATTAATTTATATATATACAATAATATAAATTCACAAAAATAAAATACTTAAAATAAATCAATTAATATTAAAACATGAACTTATAACTAATTAAATGTATCATCATAAATTAAATAAAAGTTACATATCATCGAACCAAAATTTACACTAATCGATCTAATTTACAAATCTATTATAGAAATACTCGGTCCAATTTAATTTGAATTGTTTGAGTCTTTTGTTTCCGTACGAACGAAGTAGACGTTCATAGAAAAACTGCAAAATTAAAAATGTAATTAGAAATATATATATATACATATTTATATTTAAATTAATAAATTATCCCAACTAACTACTTACGTCGTCCGGAATCGTCGTTTGAGAAGTCCTCATTATATCTTCAATGTAATTACACACAAAAGTGGTACAGCTAAAGCTATCTTGTTGTTTCGGTACCTGTTGATTAATAATTATAGTTAACACATGAATAAATATAGATTTTTTTTCAATTAAAGTATATATATACCTTAATATTTTTCCACATAATGGTAGTAAATGCTCTTGATGTGTCGGGTGGAAGGCGACTCCGATACATCCTCATCACACTGTTATTATTATAATAAAAAAAATAAAAAAATTACATATGCATAATTCTAAAAATAAAATGATCTAATGATATTAAAATAATTAAAAAAACATACCATTCCATAAATTGTATAATTTCAGGACGATCAGAATGCAGTTTACCCGGAAGTGGGTCCATATAATATACCACTTGTGTACTCATGTTGACGGCAACCAAAACCCAATGTTGTCTGCATTTTAATAAGAATATTAAAAGTATATTTCATTTGCATATTTATATTAATAAATATTTTGATGACATCTTTGTTCTATGTACTTACCCCACATATGCAGACCACAAAATGAGATGGTCCCTCCTAGCATATTTATGCATATATAGCGCAAATATCTCCATATCGTGGGCGTTGTCGGCACCTACGCAGGCAGACACTTGGGGGGAGATGAAAGAATACTTCAAAATAGCCACATTATCTCTTGATTGATATTCCTCGCCCAAATATCTTCAATTAATGAAAATACTCATATTATTATATATAAAGAAAATTAAACCTCTAGAAGAATTAAATATGAAAAATCAATAAACACATACCTGAGATAAAAGCCAATGGTAGTGACACTCAGCCACTGGTCGTTGACTACTTCCATAACATGATCCACACGAATATAGTCTTCCCAACCACTTATATGAAAGTAAGTAGGAAAAGAAACTAGAACAAGAGCATAAGCGGGGGACGATACCAGTTTGTACACCGTAGACATTAGATCCTTGCTGTGATCTACGTCTCCTGGCAAATGATAACCTAGCCGTGATCGTCTGGGCACTGCAGCAGGAGGCCCACTCGATCCTTCCCTCTCAATAGGCATTGTAGCACGAGGCTCCCTCGTCTTTTGGGGAGTCCATAATTTCTACAATCAATAACAGAAATAAGAGAAAATTTAATAACATATATTTTACCTTCTGAGTTAATGAGACCAAGTGACTAGGCCATTCTAGAAAGTGACCAATCGCCGTCCCAACAGTGGTCGCCTCATCATTTGGTTTAGGTACTGGGGAATCCTCCACTCTGGGAACATGCAAATCAACAGTGACCCTCTGAAATCCAGGAGTGAGAGGGCGACCATGAATCACTCAGCTGGAGCTACTGTGTAATGTCTCTGTGGCCACCAATTGTGTAGGATGCTCCAAATATATATAGCACATGATCGGTGTCTGTTCCCATAAAATTATAGAGTGATTAATATTTTTTAAAAATTTCGACAGAGTTTCGTTTATATTTATCAAACTCCCAATTAATCAACTACATCAAACAACCAAATCATATTCATCCACATCAACTGCAATAAACAAACAACAAATTTCTTAAACTCCACATCAACTTTGACTAACAACCAACAATATACAACAAACAACCAACAATATATCTGGGAGATGTTTTGAGGTGGAGAAGGCGCATCAGTAGAATGCATCGTCGGACAACTGTCCTGATGGCTTGCTGTAGTACTCGACGACGGCCTTTGATTATGTAGTTGAGATAACATCTCTACCTGTCTAGCTACTGAAGCAACCTGTTGTGCAAGTAGAGAAACTTCACTCCGAGGTGTCGTCGTTAATGCTGTCTTCGTCACCCCAAATCCTGTGCTGCGCATGCCACCGGGATGCTTCTGACGATCATAAGCCCGAGCAAGTACATCATCGTCACCGATCATCTGGAGTTCTTCGGGCGTCATGTTTTGAGATAGAAGGCCCTGAAGTATATAATTTGTGTCAAATAATATAATATAGTTTGTAATTCAAAAAAACAATAAATTGATATATGATTACCCCTTGTTCTATAACTCGCTGTGCAACAGGATCTGGAACTCTCCCATCTGGAGTCTGTCGAGTAGTCTGAAATAACTCGAATCCGTTAATGATAGGGCCAGTCTCCCCAGCTTTCCTCTTTTCTTCCTTCTGCAGTAGTGACGAAACGTATTTTTGTGTTAGATATATTAAATATAAATAGTAATAAGATCTAGTAGTAATCGACTCACCATTTCTTCTCTTATACGTGCATAGCCTTTGGAAGATCCTTGATATCGCGCCTCTATCGACTTGGCATACTCAGTATTTCGCTGATTTCTTGCCTAAATTATCATAGAAATACACTAAATAAATTAATATCGTGCATTAGAAATAAATAAATTGATATTGATTATTTTTACCTTAAAATCTTCAGCCATCGATAATCTAACGAATTCTTACCAATATGGGGCTACCATAGGATTACCAAGGTGATCCGGTGGAGGTGTAGAGGGGTAGGCACCAGTCAAAGGGTCTTTAGTGATTTTTCTCAATTGAGCCCGGAAATTCTTCGCCATAATCCCACCTTTTTGCAATATTTGTGTCTTCTTACTGGGGTCTAGACCAGAAAATGTTTGCTGTAAACATATAAACAATATATATTCAATAAGTTCATAAGTATATAAAATTTAATATATTTCATAAGTTCAATAAGTATAAATATAAAACTTATTTGTAGCTTTTCCCCAATAGACTCTTTTATATGATAAAGTGTTGGGCTACGCCAATCATTAGTTGGCAGAACAATCGGGACACATCTTCGAACTGCTTGCCCAAGGTAGTGCAACAGCTGCGAACTCTCCTTTCCTATAGGTTGCCCGTACTCATTAAATGAAAGCTACAATGACATAATATTATTAGGTTAAAGGATCAATAAACCATCAACATAGATAACATCATATAAGTACGCTTCATGCACAACGATGGTGAAAGATTATAAACCATCAGAATCACTGGCCATGTACTGTGGTTGGTACTGTGAATACCAAAGGGATTCATTCCGTCTGTGGAGAGTGCAAGACGCAAGTGTCGTGGCTCGTTGCCAAATTCTGGATGCCTCACATCGAATGCCAAGCCAAATTCTGTGGTGAATCAGTCGGATGTCTTAGCAATCCATCCTTGATTCTATCATCATGATGCCAAGTCAAATGTCTAGCATCCACCGTGCTACTGTACATTCTCCTAAATCATTATTGGGAAATACCACATCACATTCGCAGGAGATTTGTTTTTCGTATATCGCTTCTGCCCACACTTGGGACACACATCGAGACCTGCATACTCCTTCCGAATAAGATACAATCACTCGGGCAAGCATGAATTTTCTGATGTGTTAGCCCGATAGACTTAAGCATTTGCTTAGCATCATATGCTCTAGTAGGCAGTACATTCTCTTCGGGCAATAGACCACTAACTGCTTCCAACACATCGGTGAAGCACACATCAGTCAATTGGTGAGCTGCTTTTAGATTGAACAATATCAATACAGCTGAAAGTTTTGTTGCCTTCTCACACCCGGGCCAAAGAGGTAATCCAGCGTCATCCCTTAACTTCTCTGACATATAAGGATGATCTCGCATATTATCCTCATCCCCACTAGATGTATCAACACTCGGTACATCTCCAAAACTATCTGCATTCATTGTGTCTACAAACCTAAAGTCAGTTCCTATGTTGCTTGAGCTACATCCATCTCTTCTCTCATCATGATATGTCCAAACGGTATATGATTTATCAATACCATGAATCATCAAGAGATCGAACAAATTATCCCGACCACTAATCATTTTCCCGTTCATACATTTCCAACACGGACATAAAATGTACCGATTTTCGATGCAGTATCTATCTGAAATATATCTGCACGAACCCACTTTCGATCTATATATATAGAACTAGATATGCCTATAGAAAAGACAATATGACATAATATTTATGTTTAGATACTTGTATAAATGTGACTCAATATAATACGATCCTACATATATTCTATTTAATAATTAATTTTTTTAAAAATTTCGGTAGAGTTTCATTTAGATTTATCATATTCCCCAATTAATCAAGATCCTAGCTAGTGCATCCATTTCCGATTTAATTATAAAATAATCAAATCGGAACGCACATTCTACAACAAACAACCAACAAATTTGCTCAACTCCACATCAACTACATTCAATCAACTCCACATCAACTATATATTCTACATGCAAATATTTGATCGAACATCGATCATCACATATATATCTGTCACCTACATTCTGCATTTGGATTCAATCGATCGATGATCGCATATATAAATTTATATAACATACAATTTTTAATAAATAAAATAATTATAACTACAAAAAAATGAACTTACGGTTATAGTGTGAAGAGAATGGATCGGAATGATTAATCTCTCTTCTTCAAATTTGTCACCTACAAAATATATAAATACTAACACATTATTTTAATAATCAATAATTTACAATAATTATAAATATATATTTTTATATAATAATTAATAATATTTACTAGCTAATTCTATATATATATATATATTAATTAACATATTAATATACTAATACGTAGCAAATATACTAATATATTAATATTAATAATTAAAAATTTATATATAACCTAACAAACTAATTTATAACATAACTCATTTAATTATAAATATAACTCATTTTTTATAATTCTAACATTAATATTAAAATACCTAAAATTATAAATACCTAACATTAATTAATTATAAACTTAACAAATACCTAACATTAATTATAAAATACCTAACATTAATTATAAATATAACTCATTTTTTATAATTCTAACATTAATATTAAAATACCTAACATTTATAATTATAAAATTAACAAATACCTAACATTAATTATAAATTTTCAAATAATAATTCTAACAAATATAATATACATAAAATTTAATTAAAAATGCATAAAAAATAAAACAAAACATTATTAATATAAATAATATCATAAATATATATTTATATACAAAATACATATATATATATGATAATATATATATATATATATCATATATATATATATATTAAATAATTTATTACGTACCTAGTAATTGGTGACGAAATTTCTCAATTCGGTCGGTGGGATGGCGGCGGCGGCGGCAGGGATGTCAATGGCGGCGGCGGCAATGGTGGAGGAGGAGCGGTGGTTGACGGAGGGGAGCGGCGGGTTCGTGTGAAGGGAGGAGGAGAGGAGAAGAAGAGAAAGGGGTTGTGGCCCGATGGTGCCCTATATCCAGGTGGATAGCGGTTGTAAACCACTTTGAGGGCATAGCGGTTCTTAACCGCTTTGATGGTATAGCGGTTCTGAACCGTTTTGAGGCTTATAGCGATTCGAAACGGCTGTCTTAACTTTTTTTTTTTTATGTAGTGATTACGAACTGTTTTGCAAGATATTTTTTTTTTAAATTAATTTCATATTTTCTAAGTTTTGCTTAGAAAGCTCATTAATTAGCAAATGAGCTCTCTAAGTGAGCACTTAGAGAGCTCATTTGCTAATGAACTTTCTAAGCAAAGCTATGCAAACTAAAAAATGTAGTAGTGACGTAAAATATTTATTTGAGTTCGTATTAACACTGATCGATTTGAACTCAAACCCATAAATTTTAATTTAAAAGCTTGTGAACATATTTATTTAAGAGGCTGGTTAATAGGTTATCAAGAATAGGCAGACATCTGTTGGGCTGCAACTGAACCATATATACAACTTGACTTGGATCTCGATTTTATTTGTATCATTAACGTATATAAATATATATTCTCCAAATAAGATTAGGAACTATTAAAAAGGATAATTAAATCCTAACCACCATTCAAATACTTAATTATTCTCAAAATGCACAGTTTTAAATTTCAACAATAGTATCATGATTCTGTTGGATGGTATGGTCTTTTTACCATTTATGTTATATATTGTAACAATTTTTTTTACTAATTCTAGAATATCTTTTAAATATAAGACACGATCTATAAAACTCGATACGACATACCCCCACAAAATTTTTATGTAATTTTTTTCTAACATAATTAACTATTAATCCCTATTAATATTCTTTTGTCGTACAAGTAGAAACGAAACGAATTCCTTTGAGGTGTGTTTTGTTTAATGGATAAACTAGTCTATCCTGCCGAAATGTGCATGTTTTGACGGGATAGACTAGTTTATCCATTAAACAAAACACACACTTTTGATTAAATATTAATGTTAAGTTTAGGAAAAATGAAATAATATAATTCTACATCCCCTTCATAAAATAATCATTTGCTTTTTGTACAGAGATTAAAGAATATGCCTATTAAATGTTAAAAGGTGAACAACATAGAAAATGTAGGACTCATATGTATCCATTAAAGAAATGAAAAAAAAAAATTAGAGTGAGACGTGGAAAATAATAAATATAAATTTTAATAATTTATGTAATTTTTCAATAGTATTTTATGAAACTTTTTAAAAATAAATTTGAGTTGCACGGTGCACCTGGTGCATACAAGACTAAAGCCAAAATTTAATTTCTAAAAATAAATTTATTCAGTTTCAAATTGCTAAAATGGTTCACAACATAATAAATATATATATATGTCTTGGTCTTGTATGCACCAGATGTACAGTGCAACTCAAGTTCATTTTTAAAAAATTACACAAAATACTACTGAAAATTTACACATATTTTTATTAAAAAATGTATCTTTTATGGTGTAAGTAATAATTTATATAATTTTTCAATAATAAATAATATGACGTTTTGAAAATACACTTGAATTACACCGTCCATCCGGGGCATTTACTCATTGAGTGCCTTTCTTACTTCACTATATTGTCACTGTGACTTCAGGAATCAAATAGTAATTAATTGATGTCATGCCTTATCAGCTTGGCAATTTGTTTTCTTTCATTTTATAGTGTCAGTGTGTACATGTTAATTGTATAATATACAGTGGTCCAATACTCATTGACAAAATACATTTTGATTGTGCTTTGTTGGAAATGGAACATTAATTTAAGTGGACTTATCCATCCAATTTTCGACTTGGACACTACTTTCGCAATTACAAATAAATTTTTTTTAAGTATTTTTTTTCCATAAAAATTTACATTTTTTTTTATTTGGACATCTCACGCAAGTTTACACATTATTAAAAAAAGAAATATTAATTTACGTGCATACTCACAAACTTAAACACATATTTATCTATATGCCACTATTTTATATATAAATTATATTTTTCTTAAAAAACGTGTCATGCCGTAGGGTGCAAATTCCTACCGAACGGAAAAAGTTTTTTTTTTTGATAGACCTACTATGAAACTTATTTATTATATAAATTTAATATTATTATTTATAGTTATTGTTACCGTATACATATCTAGTAATACCGTAACATTTAATTCTATAAAATATTATAGTATCAGTAGGTGTATGGAATAGTATAAAGTAAATACTATGAAATTGGTTCACTGCAGATTTTGTATTTTTCAAATAATTAATATTATTAAACTTGATAAAAAATTAATTTGTATGAGAGAATTATATTTATATACATTAGATTTATAACGCTATTCAATATATATGTTATAATGCAAATTGAAGTTTGAATAGTGAAATAGTCAAACACAATTAAAAGTGTGTCTTATATATGTGATTAATATATATATAGTGAGAGTGTAAAGTCGGGTAGCCATAAATAAAGATAGTAGAAAACCGTGAACAATGACTTATGAGATGTCTATTTCATAACCATATATATACCCTTGACCTTGATGATGAGTATGCGTATGAGATCGATCAAGTCATTGATTTTACTTTTATCACACACGCTAAATAATTAAATCCATTTCCTAATTAAATTTAAAAGTAAGAGTATGGAGATGATACTTTTTATTACACACGTAAAATAATTAAATCCATTTTATCTATTTCTAATTAATTAAATTTAATGACACTTTCTAACCAGGTGAATTAGCTAACTCACCTGGCTACTGGGTTCCTCGCTTGAGTGAGTGACCATGATTCAATTTCCTTTGGGAACGAATAGGAGGGAGATATATATAAGGTTGGTTTGAAGATATGAGTGTATGGAGACTTGGTGAACTAACTTCTAACCACTAACAACTAACATTTACCGATAAATACTACAAGAATATCTCTAAGCCAACTTTATATCTCCCTCCTAATTCGGCTAGGTGAGCTAATCCACCTGGTTAATTTTTTGTGTGTACATGTGTGTTTCCGTTTAGTATGTTGGGTGATGCAGAAAAATCACTTACATCGAGTAGAAAAAGTAAAAGTAATTTTTGAAGAGAGTCACACGTTGGAGATAGAACAAACACTTTAATGTCATTAAATCTTTAAAAGTTATCAATGGTTTGGTCTTGCACCAACTCTTCATTTTCTCACGATTTGATTGAAACAATTTTTCACTAAGTGAAGACTAAACCTCTGGTGGTTGTTGGGTGTTTTAATTTCTTTGGCGTGCCCTTTTAATGTCTAAATTGTTTTTTTTTTTTCTTTTTCTAGCCATTTATTCACACACGAGTTGAAATGAACTTACTTTAGCCAACTCAATCAACAGAACGTTATACACGAGTAATAGTAATTTGTGTTTTTTACATATGTATAAATTGAGTAAGTCATGAACACTGCACTCTCGTGCAATTTAAATATATTTTTATAAAATTAATTTTATTATTATTAAAAAAGTCATTTTTGTTTTAATTAAAAATTCATCTCTACTATGATTGATCAGTAGTGACAATTCGAATATGCATGACACAATACACGACAATAAAACGATACTAAAATTACGGGATAATGTTTAGACTTATCGTATCGATCTGATATGGACACGAATATTTCGTTTGTGTGCGCGTTGTCTCAACCCGTTAAACATGACAAAATTAACATATGTCACATTAACTCGTTATCAAACCTGTTAATCTTAGTGATTTCATATACATTACTAATATGTATCAGATAGTAGCTCGTTAATAAATTTTAAATTCAAAATATTAAAATATATTATAAAAAATATAATAATAAAATCTAAAATTTATTAATTTTTGTGGCCCTATCGTGTTGCATCGTGTCCTTATTAATTTATTAAAATTGATAATAAATTTTGTGTTCTTATCGTGTCGTGTTGACACGAAAATTCTTGTGTTCGTGTTGATATGTATCTTATCGTGTCGTGTTCGTATTTCACCTTACTGTATCGTATCGTTATCGTTTTGACACGATAAATGACACAATTATAGGATTTGTTACCCCTTGAATTGATAATGGATAATTTTTTAATAAAAAAGGTTAAATTTTAATAATAATAAAAATTGTTTTTAGTAATACACTTGAACGGTAGGATCTATTTAATGCTTATAAGAGTAAGACAAATAAAAGATTATCTTTAGATGATGAGATTGTGCGACTGCATAGATGTACAAAAATCTAATAAAAATGGTCCCTGAGTATGGTTGATATTTTAAGTAAATAATGGGCCCTCAGTGTGGTTGATGTTTTAAATAAATAATGGGCCCTCATTGTGGTTGATGTTTTAATTTATACAGCTACCCTATGCTTGAGAAGTTGAGAGTAGTATTTTTTTCAATAAAACAATTGTGACTTCAGAGGAGCATGGTGATATTTCAATTAATGCATGCTACCCATATCTGAAAATTGGGGAGAATTTTAATTTCTCATTAAGATGGTCGGTGCATGGTAATATATATTTTGGGAAGAACAAATATGTGTCATAAATTTTAAACTTGTAAGGATGTATGAAATAATTTATTTATATTATTCTCCAATTTATTGGTTGAATATGAGTAAATTTAGTTTTAGCGAAAATAGAATTCGGAACATGACATAAACCAAACATTCTGAATTAAAAATTTTACACTATAGGATGTAAGGTATTCTCTCTCACTTTCTCTATCTAAAAACCCTAGAGTAGGAAACCGCCGACACTGACCTTCCCTTTCCATCCAGCCGGCCGCCGCAACCCCTCCTTTACCATCCAGCTGGCCAACGTTCAACGTCCATAGATTTGCCGCCGCTGGGGTCCCGATTTTAGGTGGGCGCCGCCGTCGACCCTGTGCTCAGGCCACCGTGCACTGATCCGCTCGTCCTTCGATTTCGTTTGTATAGATCTTTAGAGAGGGTCATCCAATTAGTGCCTCGCAATCTGTCTCTCCTGGTTTTTCTGTATATTAATGGGTCCATCATTTCCAACGGTGTCGTGGTTACGGTGTCGATTGGTAGGATGACCCGTTAAATTTTCTTTTTTTTTTTTTTGTTTTTTGGTGTGTCTTTTAAATTTTAGTATCTCTCTCATGTACTCTGGTAGTTGTGAGTTTTCATACACGTTCTGTGGTTTCTTCCCTTTTATGGGTTTTGATGTTTTTTCGTAGATGTGGTGCTTGAGATTCAGATCTGGTAGTGTGCCAGATAATTTTGAATTCTGTTGGCCTCTCTACTGAAGTGTGGGCTGGTTTGAGATGGATGTTAATTCATTTAAATGGTGAAAATCACCTTAGTGTGGAGTGTGTTATTCGCCGTTGTGCCTTATAGTTACATCTGTCTTATTGTATGCTCTCCATAGCCTCTCGATTGGTTTAGAATAGTTGTTATCCCTTTTGTGTGTTCAGGGGTGGAAAATTGATCTTTGTATTTCTTTGAACAGGAGGGAGATATAAGGTTGGCTTTGAGATATTCATGGGGTTTTTGGAGACTTGATGAACTAACTTCTAACTACTAACAACTAACATTTACCAATAAAAAAAAATATTTCCTTAAAAAAAATTACATTATAGAATCACTTTCATAGGTATTACATTACACAAATTTTAATGTATTCTCATCAGAATTTACTGACTTCCAAATTAATTAAACAGCGGAAAAACAAATCAGTTGGTATCCACGAAAATTACTGCGATCTCCAGATCAGATATATAATATGAAACATATACGTTCTGAAAATAGTATATAATATGAAACATATACATCCACGAAAATCTGAGTTGAATATGTTTTACTTTCACGAATAGAGATGGATGCAAAGATTGTTGTCGATACAATTAATTAAAAGAAGTATGATGGTACATTGTATAGCGATTTTAGAGCTTGCAACGACATTTGTAATTTCTGTTGTTGTTGTAATATTTTCTTTATTCGTTGTAATGCTAATTCTGTAGAACATTCTATTTCTAGGGCCTCGAGATGTTTTATGAGTCCCCATAATTGGGTCGGTCTCCAATATTTGTGGATGATGTTCTCTATGACATTTGCTCATCTTGCGAATAAATAGCAATTTCTTTTTCTCTAATTTATAAATGTTGAAAGAGAGTATGGTTAACACATAATTTTTCTATTATATTAGTTATTTCATTAAAAATCAATTAATTTAATTATAATACTATTAATTGAGTGAATCTATTTAAAATTATTATTGTTATTATTATTGATTGTTTTATTTTTATTAAATAATAATAATATTATTAATGGTTGATATTTTTATATATTTTTTAATTTATTAGTTAATGAATTTTATGATTATTATATTTTAAATAATAATAATAATAATATAGTTTTATAATTCTTATAATTAACAAATAATTTTATTATAATAAATATATGTCCTTACTGATAATAAATATTTTTTTATTGATGGAAGTATATAATATTACTTTTTGTAATTTTTAGAAATAATAATATTTTATAATTTGTAAAATAATAATAATATTTATATTGTTAAAAAAGTTTTTATTATATATTGTTGATAAATATTATATTTTTGTTATTATTTATTTTATTAAAATATAATAATATTTTTTATAATTGTTATATAATTTCATTTTTATGTCTTATATTGAATTAAGTAGAATTATTTTATTCAAATAGTTGTTAAATAATAGTAATATTATATTGATAAATTATTAATTATTATTGCTGATTTGTTGGATTAGAAAATAATATCATGATGATAAAGTAAGTAATGATATTTCTGTAATTACTACATTCCTCATTTTTTGGAATGATGATTCCTTTGGAAAAATTATATTAATCATAATACGTGGAATAATAACATAAAATAAAAATTGATCATTTCATTTCTAATCTATTTCACCATACCAATCGTCATACTCTTAATATTTAATTTCATCCACCAATATTTAAATATTAAATAAAATGAACGAAGGGATTATTACTATTGAATGGAGTACATACACTGTCTTTTTGTTAGGAACAGAGAGATTTCTGTGTAACTTGATTAAAATATGAAATTTTGATGTATTTAATAATATTATTAGATATATTGTATGATACCATAATAATTTTCACTGTATTTTCAGTTTTTAAGTCTAACTGTATTAATAAATGTATCTAACAATATTAATGAATGTATCAAATTATATTAATTTGATGCTATAAAATTTGTAAATAGAAAATGGTGTTTTCTAGAAAGAATTATTAGTCTTTTTGCTATTTTTTTTTTAAAGGGTAGGTAAGTGTCCTCGTCACGTACTATTCATTTTTGAGAAAAATAAATAAATAAATAAATCCTCACAGAGATACACTTTGTTTAAATTCGAATTAAAGTTGCGTAGCGTATATATGCATACAACAATTTTGAGAATCTCAATTAAATTGTATGTCTATATAAAGTTCACAAAAGGATGATAATCAAGAGTAAATATCTTGTGCTAATCAAGAGTAAATATCTTGTGCACCAGATGTACCGTACAGTTCAAATATTTTTTTTTTAAAATTATATAATAGGAGTATCATTTATTACTGAAAACTGAAAAGTTACATAAATTATTATTAAAAATTACACTATTAAAAAAATATTTTTTAATAATAACATGCATGACTTTGCAATATTATTTTGTATAAAATTTTAAAGGTAATTTTAAATTGCACGTAACACTCGGTGCATACGAAATTAAGGTGGTAACCAATTACAAGTAAGAAAGTGTGCACAAATAAGTTTCATTGCCAATTCGAAAATTTTAATATTCAACCAGTTTCTACCAACCTAAAGCATATTCATCCAACTAGTTGATGGCCGTTTATTCAAACGATTGACTAGAATTTATGTGCCTTTTTAGGATGAATACCAAACAAATTAAATATAATGATGAATTAAATTTTGTTTAATATAACATGAGAATTTGTGACTTATATTGTTCTTTAGATATTATATTTAAATTTTTTTGAAATAAAATACTCTACCTTAGTCTTGTATGCATCAAATACATCATGCAATTCAAATTTATTTTTAAAAAATTTCACAAAATGCTATTACAAAATCATATATATTATTACTAAAAAAATATATTTTTAATAGTGTAATTTTTTTAATAATAAATAATATATTTTTTGAATTTTTTTGAATTGCACGATACCCTTATTATAAAAAAAATTACTCTTAAGATATGATCAATTTTTAATATGAGTCCATTCAGAAGTTTGATCGAATAGGAGGCAGACCTAGGGGTGGATGGTACGGCATACCTAAATTTTTTTCGCCATACCGTTATCGTACCGAAATTTTCGATATCGAAAAATATCATATTGTTATCGTACCGAAAATTTCGGTATACCGAATTTCGATATACCGAAATTTCGATACCGAAAAATGTCATACCGTTGTCATATCGAAAATTTCGGTATGCCGGCATACCGTACCGTACCGAAATTATTATTAAAACCCCTGTATTTTTATTAAAAAAAAATTACCACAAAATTAAATTCAAGCATTCATCAATCCAACACAAAACATAATTTTCAACATTCCAACACAACAAAATAAGATTCAAGACAAGTCCAACACAATAAAATAAAATTCAACAATTCAACACAACAAAATAAAACTCAAAAGTTCAACACAACACACATTAAAAGAAACACAATTTGTTTCAACACAAAAGTTCAACACAACACACATTTGCTCGTTTGCGACTCGGACACGTATCATGTGTTTCATCATCATGTTCTTCACCATCAATTGTGTTTGGTGTGTCGGATGTATTTGGCATTGAATGAGAAGATCCGGATTCCATTCTAAAATATATATATATATATATATATATATATATGAGTATAAACCCTATTACAGAGGAAACAAATTATGTAAACATTATATATTCAAACTGAAACGTCAATGAGTGAACAACTATTTTCTAAATATAGTATGTAAACTGAGACCACAAAAGAAGGAAACAAATATTGACTTTTAGAATAACAAAACTTTCTTGTCTAAGTACATCAGTAGAAAGGAATGTAAAACCATTTAACATTATCCCAAAACACACAATGCAGTATACCTCAAAATTAGGAGCTAATTTTCAGCTCCTTGTTTTACTCTTCTAAAATATTCTCCTTTCCTTTTTATTTTACAACAAAAACTTCCATAGCAAAAAAAACTTTCCTTTTTATTTTACAGCAAAAACTTCCACACCAAAAAAAAAAAACTTTCCTTTTCATAAATCGATCAAAAAAATTCCACAGCAAAAACTCCAAATCAATTAATTCACCAATAGTCATTACAAGAACAAGTCCCATTTTTAATGTGATGAAACCTATTGGCGTCCCAGTAGTAGAAATACCCCTAATTAAGAATGCTAATTTATTATAAATACCCCCTTTGATCGTTTTAGGTATGCATATTATCTAAACTATAGCCTTCATTATCTAACCTACTTAATTAATTAAAAAGCACAAATTAAGAAATATCATAAATTAAACCCAAAATCTGTTATCTTATTACTGTTGCATATTTCAATTTTTATGATTTATTGGCCGAGCAACATGAATTTATCTGTCCTAAAATTAATCTCAGAAAGCTAGGAGAACACAATTAATTAATGAGCAATATCCCCTTATATATACCAACTAGTGAACCTAAAAGTCTCCATCAATAATCTGGAAGAAGAAGAAAGAAAATATCCCCACAAGTAAACAAGCATAACAGCTACCACACCAATATAAAGTTAATTTCTACCACACAAAATTAAAGTAACCCAAAAGATCATATTCAACACAACTTTTAGACATAATTAGCTCCACTGTCAACAAAAGATGGATAATCATCATCACATTTCAAGAATTAAAATCAATCTAACTGGGAAGAAGGTTTTCTACCTGTAACAACATTTAATCCACATTAATAAAACTCAAAATCCAACTTTAGATGCACAGAAAGACATGTAGTGTATGCTTATCCATTGCATTAATACATCAGAAAAGAAACACGGAAACAATAAAAAGGGAAACAAAATTAGTAGCCTACTTAATTAATTAAAAAGCACAAATTAAGAAATATTATAAATTAAAAACCGACTTAATATTTCTGTAAAAAAAAAAAAAACCAAATCAGTATGCAGACCACATATGTAATTCAAATAAATAATACATTACCTGTAGTGTGGGCGACGACGCAGGGGAGGCGGGTTGACGACGACAGGGGAGGCGGGCTGACGACGGTAGGGGAGAGGGACTGACGATGGCGAAGAGGAGACACAACGGCGCACGCAGTGTGCTTCACCTTACATTACTACAGTGGGTAGGGCCGTGGGGGTGTAGACTGAGTAGGCGAGGACGGTGACAGGGAGATGGGCGACGATGGTGAGGAAAATCGGCGACGGCGATGAAATATATGTGCAGCGGGCGGGAGTTTTGTGTTAGGGTTTTTAGGAAGAAGTTTGTGTGAGATGTAGGTCTGCGTGAGTCTTGTGTTAGGGTTTTAAAATTTGAGAGATAATATTTTTTTTATTTATTTAAAAAATATATGAATTTTTAATGTGTATTTTCGGTATACCGCGATATATCGAAATATTTCGGTATATCGCGGTATACCGAAATATTAATAGTTATTTATCGTTATCGTACCGAAATTTTCAATAAATTCGATATTTTTCTGTACGATAAATGCGATATATCGATATTTTCGGTATTTCCTCCACCCCTAGGCAGACCGATCAAATAGGTGCAGTTAATTCTCTAACCCACCCTTGTCGGCCAAAATCTAATCGACTCGCGATGAATGCAATCTATGAAATTTATTACTCATAAAAGGTTATATTTGTGTCTCTAATCTTTTAAGGGATGGAGGTAGTAATGTATAAAGTATGAGAAAAAATTCTACAATTTTGAAAAAATAGATATTTATTCATATATCTTTCTAAAATTAAAATTGTTTATCATGAAGTAATTTCATTTCATTTCAATCATACTTGCGAAACTAATGCATTTTTTTTTTTGACACCCCGTGAGAAGGAGAACCAATAAGTAGGGATGGCAATGGGGCGGGTTAAAATTCAGACCCGCCCCGTACGGACCAGGTAAAAACCCGGTCAAACGGTTCTCGGGGCGAAGTTGGACCCATTTGACCTAAAATCGTCGGGTTTGGAACGGGTCCTGATATTAGGCGGACCCGCTCCGCACATAATATATATATATAGTTAAACGAATACATTATATTATGTATGTATAATTAAATATATAAAAATTAAGATATTGATTATATATTCATCAAAATATTAGATTAGATATGCTCATAAAGTCATGAACAAAAGTTGTAAAATGTTCATTAATTGATTTTATCATTTTAATTTTCAATTAACAATATATGCATGATTTTAAATATTTAGATTTAATATTTTGAAACCTGAAATGGACTATTTCGTATATTTATTGTTATTTAAGATATTTTTGTAATGCATTGTATATGTATAATAAAAATAAAATCAAAATAGGCGGGTAGGCGGGTTGGAGCGAGTAAAACCTGCCGGGTAAGCGGGGCGGGTCCAACTTTAAATTGAGACGGTGCAAGGCAGGTCATGAATCCAAAAAATTCACGGCGGGGCGGGTACTGGGACAGGCCAAACCTGTCTCAAACCCGCTACATTGTCATCCCTACCAACAAGTGAATAATTTAATATGTGTGAATTTATTTTGAATTTAAACTCAGAACATATAGGTCTAAACTTTAATACCATAAAAGAATTTTATCTTATTTGAAAGATTAGTAATTATGGAAACTTTAATACCATAAAAGAATTTTATCTCATTTGAAATAATACATATATATATATATATATATATATATATATATTGATTTCTTAAAAATCAAGTCTCCAAAAATTTAAAGTTAAATCCAAGATTCAGGAATTCCAATGAAATATTATTATGTTTTTTAGGTGAACAATAACACATCCACATTTAGTATTATTTCAATTTTCATTTACATTTTGATGGCCACGTCCTAATTGCTAAACTCTTACAGGGAACAGAGCACATTTTGATTACCTCGTCCTAATTGCTAAGCTCTTATAAGCGAACACATCACATTTCAATCCAAATAAATTGACATTTGACACCCATTTATTAATGTGTCCGAAAGTTGATTTACCTTTAATTTCGACCACAAAAAAATGTGCAAATAAAGAAAAGAAGTCCTTCTGTCCCACGTCACTCTCCACATAAAAAATTGCATTTAAAAAAAATATGAATAGGGTATTGAAAGTTTGAGAATGACATGTAAAATTATATTATTTAATAAAATTAATTGAATTAAAAAATAATGTGTTTTTATGTAAATATGTTACTATTTTAAAATAAAAGGTTAAAATTGTGATTTTCATTTATAATAAAGATGTGTGTAGCTGAATGTCCAGAATCTTTAAAAAGAAATAATTATTATTTAATTACAATTGTGTTCCTAATTATGATTTGGGTTCCAAGTATATGTTAATGGCGCGCCATAAATCTCGCATATTAAACAATATGCTCACTTTCAAACAACCCTAAGCATGCACATATTTCATGTTTTGAACTTCTAAACAACATCATTAACACTAAATATATAGTATTATTAAAAATAATTTTTTAAGAATAAGATTAATTAATACTCCCCCCGTCCCGTAGGAATTTGCACCCTAGGGGACGTCACATTTTTTAAGAAAAATGTATTTTATATATAAAGTAGTGACATATAGTAAATATGTGTATAGATTTGTGAGTGTGCACGTAAATTAATATTTTATTTTTTAGTAATGTGCAAATTAGTGTGTTCAAATTCAATTTAAAAAAACCTTATATAGATCATGATATATTATGTCATTAATATCAGTTATATATTTGAATTATTCAATTTAAATCAATATCTCAGTCTCTAATTTCATAATGTGACGATTAATTGTAATGTTTGCGACTACTGGAACTCTAAACATCAACGTACTACTTAAATATAATATATGAATAACAAATCACTAGATAATCCTATATTATGTCATTAATATTAAGTATTTAAATTATTTAATTGAAATCAGGGTCCCGTATCGCTAATTTTATAATATGTCAGTTAATTGTAATGTTAGCGGTCATTTCAACCCAAAATCTCAATTATTTTAATATATAATTTATGAATTATTAATCACTAGATCATGCTATATCATGTCATTAATATCAAGTATTGGAGTTATTCAATTGAAATCAGAGTCTCAATATCTCTTATTTCATAATATGGCGATTAACTGTAACGTCAGCGACCATTTTAACCACAAACCTCAATGTACCATTTTAACATAATTTATAAATTAATAATAACTAGATCATAATGTATTAAGATATCAAATTTTTGAATTATGTAACCAAAATTAATGTCCCAGTATTTATAATTTCATAATGTGTCAGTTTTTTTTTTTATCGGTAAAAAGTGAATTTTATTAATGAAGAATCAAATGCATTCTCAGACTATAAGTAATAGGTCAAGTAGCATATACAAGTATAAGCTTATGAGTAGTAGAACCAGGGAGTAACCCACAGTAAAGACACCCAAAACACAAAATACAACCAAGTCATGAATAACAAACACAAGGCCACCTTTCTACATCTTCAAGAAGCACCCAAAAGGATTTTGCATCCACTGTTGAAAAGAAGCAGTACCTTTAATTTCGGCTTTCACTGAGAACCAAGACCACATACGAGCTCTAATTTCTTCCCAAATCTTGTTGATGTCTGGGATCATGTTGTTGAATATCTTCTCATTTCTAACATTCCATATTGACCATATTATGCATATCCATATAGTGTCAGCAATCATTTCCCCCTTATCCAAGCCAAAGATCATACCACGTTGAGCAAAATGAATGAAGGTATTTATACGAGGGACCATTTCTACACCAAGCCAAAGATAACATTTTACCCGCAAACTTACATTGGAAAAACAGGTGTTGATCGTCTTCATTTTCAGCCTCGCACAAATCGCAAGTTAAGTTCCCAGATGGAAGAATACCCCGTAACAGGAGGTTTGCTTTAGTAGCCATGTGCCCTTTCATCAATTTCCAAACTAATGCTTGAACCCTTCTAGGTGCGAGATTTCTCCAAATTCTGGAGAAGATTTTCTTTTCATGATCACTACATTCTTCGGACTCATCTTGCTGCAATAGGTGATTATATGCCTTGTTGGTAGAATAAAGTCTGTTCTCCGATTTGCTCCACTCCCATCTATCATCCTCTTCTTCATGTAACTGCACCCTGTGTACACATAGGAGCAAATGATTAAGATTATCAGTGTCCCTCGTTCTAAGATCCCGATTTCACTTAAATTCCCACGCCCAGGCCCCATCAACCCATCTCCTACATTCCTTTAAAGTTTTTCCTTTCAACTCACTCACTCTATATAACCTGTTGAATTCCTCACAAAAAGGTACATCATTCAGCCATCTATCCTCCAAAAAATAAATAGATCTACCATCCCCTATCTTCTTTCTAAAGTCCCTCCACAGCCCTCCACCCTCCGAATTTTCATAAAGATCACAAATATCTCCCCACCAACTCGAAACATGACATCTAATTGTCCCTTCCCTCTCACAAATTACCCTTCTTCCACTCACCACCCTCAACCCCCTCAAACCCCTATATTTAGATTTTATGACTCTCGCCCACAATCTATTCGGCTCAGTAAGGTATCTCCAAATCCACTTTCCTAAAAGAGCTCTATTAAAAGTACCTAGATCCTTAATACCCAATCCCCCCATGCTTTTGTCTTTACACACTTCTTTCTAACAAACCCAAGAGATTTTGTTATGTTGCTCATCCCCCCCCCCCCCCCCATAAAAAATTTCTTTGCAAACTCACAATTTCCTTAATGGTTTTTTTCGCCAGCTTGTAAAAAGAAAGGCAGTAGACCGGTATGGCTGAAAGTACGGCTTGAACCAACGTAATTCTCCTACCCATAGATATTTGTTTATATTCCCACCCAGAAGATGTTTCCGAATCTTATTCATCAAGTTTGACCAAGCTTCAGATTTCTTGTGATTTACTCCCACGTTAATGCCCAAATATCCAAAAGTACCATTTCTGATTTCACACCCCAATACCATTGCCATTTCCTCCGTAATTGCTTGATCTAAATTGAATCCCCATACACTGCTCTTGTGAAATTCACCCTAAGCCCGGAGAGAAGTTCAAACATGCGAAGCGAATATTTGATCACCCTGATATTGCTTGTCTTGCGCGGGCATATGAAAAGTGTATCATCTGCATATTGGAGGTGAGAGATTCCAATTTTGTCTTTCCCGATTTCGATTTCCTCTAGTAGATTCAGCCTGATTGCTCTTCTGAGTAGGAGATTTAAACCTTCTGCCACAATCAAAAATAAGAAGGGGGGGAGGGGATCCCACTGTCTTAGGCCTTCTCAAGTTTGAATTCACCTGATGGACTTCCATTAACGAGGACAGTAGCAGTGGCTGTGGATACACACTCTATGATCCAGATTCTCCACTTCTCACAGAAATTCATACCAACCATTAATTCATTAAGGAAAGCCCAATTCACAGAATCATAGGCTTTTGCAAAATCAACATTGAAGATTGCCCTTTTTTTTTCTTTTCTTGGCTTCATCAATTAATTCATTGAGGACCGCAATACCATCTGTGATTTGTCTACCTCTATGAAGGCAGACTGGTTTTCCGCAATTAGATTATCTAAGACTTTGCTAAGCCTGAGAGCAAGAGTCTTGGAAATAATCTTGTAGAGTGATCCAATTAATGATATAGGCCGATATTCGTCAAGAGAAAGGCTTCTATCTTTCTTCGGTATAAGAACAATGAAAGTCGGGTTGAGACCTCTTACAATTCTCCCATGTTCATAGAATTCCTCCATCATCCTGATAATATCACCTTTGAGAATCGGCCATTGTTCTTTGAAAAAGGCAAAAGAGAAACCATCTGGTCCAGGGCTTTTACTCAAATCGCAATTCCATATGGCTTCTTTGATTTATGATTCTGTGAACGGGCTGTGAGAAAGCTGTTATCACAATCATCAAGCTTATTGATGAAGAACTCCTGTGGGAGGGTGAAGCATAGTTTATCATTCTCAGTGAACTGGTTTTTGAAATACAGGTGCACTCCTTTCATCACTTCTTCTACAGACTCCACCCACGTGTATTTCAGAGATAGCCCGACAATCTCGTTTGCCTTGCTGCGTCTGTTGATGCATCTATGGAAATAGCTCGAGTCCACATCTCCTTCATTTAACCATTTCGTCTTTGATTTCTGATAGATCAGCTTGTCTTGCCAAATCAGATCAAGGAGTAGTTCAACAACTGGAACCCTATACCCCAATGTACCACTTTAATATAATCTTTGAATTACTAATCACTATGTTATTCTATATAATGTCATTAATATACATTATTTGAACAAGGGAAATCGGGATTCTAGTGTCTCTAATTTCATAATGTGTCGTTAATTGTAACGTTAGCGACCACTAGAACTCTAAACTTCATCGTATCATTTTAATATAATTTATGAATTAAAAATAACTAAATCATGCTATATTACGTCATTAATATTAAGTATTTGAATATTCAATTGAAATCAGGATCTCAATGTCTCCAATTTCATAATGTGTCAGTTAACTATAACATCAGCGACCAATTCAACATTAAATCTCAATGTACCACTTTAATATAATTTATGAATTATTAATCACTAGATCATGCTATATTATGTCATTAATATCAAGTATTTGAATTATTCAATTGAAATCAACACAAGTGGAAAGAAAATAACATTAAATTAAATTACTTTTTTGACAAAATTAAATTCAAAATTTAAAATATACTTAAATTATCTTATTTTGGCAGAATTATATATTAGACATTTGATATTACACTAAATATAGAAATTACAATATAACCCTATTCTGGACGTCCACAATATGGACAAATAGTATCATGCACTCTTCAATTTATAAGATGTGAAAAGTGTTGTGAAACGGATCAAATAAAAAAGTAGTGCAAATATGGAACAAAAAAAAAACAGTATTTTCTAAATCAAACAGTGTAGGTGACAAAATATATGTATATAACAAAATATCACGAATTCTTCCTTTCTTTTATTCAATTCTCTTTAAAAATAAAAAAGTAAAATAGTGAACGAAGTGCCCAACAATATTGAAGGTACGTAGCATTTTGTTGGTGCATGGATATTAATATAATCAAAGTGACGAGTTTAGAATCTTAGATGATAATGATTTTTTTATTATGGTATCAATGTTAAAGATTTGAAATCAAATCCAAACAACTCCATTCGAATTAAATTATACAGTGATAGATATTAAGAATCTGACTCACAAGTCAAAAACATGGTTAAAAATTTAAAATGAGAACATAGAAAAATTTAGGTTCAGATGGGATAATTTTTGTTTTTTATTTTTAGAAAAAGAATATAAGAAGCATTATAAAGAGTTGAAATCAATTAATACCGACTAAAAAAAAAAACCTGAAAGGAAACGATTAAGATATTATATATTATTAAAAAAAGTATACGTATTGATTCAAAAAGTGAATATATTTATAAATTGATTTACAATATTTACACAGAAGTATTATTTTTTTCTGCTCAGAAGCATATTTTTTTTCTACACAGAACTAATTTATAATTAGTGCCAATTTTATGAATTACTGTGTAAATTTCCCTTGTAAAAAAAAAGGAAAAAGAAAATACACCAAATTAATACTCACTCTGTCCTATTATAAGTTGCTCATTTTGTCATTTTCGTCCGTCCCACTATATGGAGCTCATTTGCTTTTTTACTTTTAAAAAAAAAAACAACTATTCACTTCTTTATTACTATTTTCAATACATTTACACTATTCTCATTACTTTCACTTTTCCCGTCACATTACCTATACTATATTAATATTTTTATATATTTTTAAATACTCATGCCCAAGAGTTATAAACGACTTATAAGGGAATGAAGGGAGCAATATATAATTAAAACGTGTTATGATGGCTCAATCGAAAAAAGAAAAAAGAAACATATAGATAGACAATGGCGATCGATGATCCCTGTGACTTGACGTGGCGGAATGTATCTGGATAATTCCTTTTTAACTGTTGATAAAATGATACGCTACTGATAAAATTACACGCTAAGATATACCCTAATATTGGTCATATCTAATAATCATGATTCTTTTAGAGTAAATCACATGCTAATTGATGAGTGATTATTTCTATTTTAGTATAATAATTACCAAAAAATATTTTAGATATCGTTTTATATTTATAAATGAGCGAAATTTACAAATTTTATTAGCTAGTTAGTTTGTCGAATTTGTCATGTCATTCATTGAGTCCGGATTCTCTCAATTTCTTTGTGTAAATTTCTCCTAAAGTTAGGAGAGAGATAGATATAATACATGGGGTGAGATCATTATCATGGGTCCCATAAAATATGTATTTTATTAATTATTTTAATTTTGTATCTATCTTTCTCCGAAATTTACAAGAAATGGAGAGGAAAGAAATGGAAAGAATCCCTGGGTGTCATTCATTTATGGCAGTTTCCAGCATTTTTCTAGTGGAGTTATTTATATATATTTCCATAAAAAAAAGTTCATAAATTGGTAAAACCAAGAATTAATGGTTGTTAATTAGTGTTATACGTATTGATAATTTATTTTAAATGCAACATTTAATGTATCATTACCATGTGGTTGAACTATGCTTATACATAAATATCTAAATGTAATTTAATAATGAGAAATAGTATCAAAGTTAGCTCTTTTGAGTGAGCCAAATTTTCAGAGGTAAGATGAAGTTGTCAATGGTTAGAGTGTCTGAACGAAGACAAGGACTCCAGACAATCAAAGAGGTTCATGCATCAAAATCTATCATTTATTTATATTTGCATTAATAAATTCTCGTGTAAACTTACTGTATTAGATTCTGCATTTTATTAATTTAGTCCATTTTTATATATTAGTCGTTGATTTTTTTTTCTTATAATTTCACACATCGTCCTATAATTTTTGGCAAATTATCATATTTTAAAAAAATTAATAGAAAATAAATATTTTTTTATTTTTTTATATTGAGACAAGGGTTGGGGAAGAGTTCAGGAATGAGACAAATGGGCGGGGTGAAGGTGATGAAAAAAATAAGTTAAGATATTTTAATTTATTTTTTTATACTTTATAAAATGTAAGGAACTTGTTTATGATCTTACAAATTGTTATACATCTTATTTTACCAAACATTCTAAAAAAACTTATAAGATCTTAAACAACTTATTAACTAAACTTATAAACTCGGCCAAAGATCCCCTTATGGTTCATTTGGTTCGTAAGATAAAAGTATCTATCCGTTAAAAACATGCATATTTTTTACGGATAAATATTTTTATCTTACGAACCAAATGAGCCCTTACTCCATTAAAATTACCTCATATTAAAATCGGCACATTCATTGTTACAAGACTGTCAAATTAGGAAATGAATTCTCTATTGGACAATCAAACCAACAAATGGTGTTGGGTACTAAAACGGTGCCGTATATCCATTTTTTTTATTTTCCCTGCTTTAGCAAGAACCAAGTCATGATATTTTAGTATCCAATACTATTTTTTGGTTTCATTGTCCAGCAGAGGATCCATATCCGTCAAATTATCTCATATTAATGGTTAAACTGGACATATAAAATACTACCTCCATCCCACAAAAGTTTGCATACTTTTCTTTTTAGTTTGTCCCACAAAAGTTTGCACACTCCTAAAATAGAAATATTCCTTTAAATATTCACCTTTAAAATCTTTACCTCAAACTCTCCACCATACACATTCTACTCATTACATTTTTCCTTAAAAGCCGTGCCCCCAAAAGTACTGCAAATTTTTGGGGGACGGAGGTAGTAATTATTTTTGTTTCTTGCTCTTCGAAACTGATATTTCAAATAACTTGCACCAAAAGCATTCGCATATCTCCCAACTAATTTATGACCGTTTTTAGGTTGTGATATTAATGATAAATTTATTACATTAATAACTTTGCAACAGATCCCTTGCCAGTATGCACTTAATACAAAAGAACGATGAATATATATAATATAACAGGAGAATATATACTAATTTTCTTATTTTTACGAATATACTTTTGAGTTAATATATTCATGTACATTGGATTCATGAATATAATTTAAAAAAGACATATTTCTTTTATTGCGTAAAAAATTGTACACATGATTGAGCACAAAAATTAATAAAAAACTACTATATTTTTTTAGTAAATTAAGTAATTAGCATATGAATAAATATGTATAGTTTTTTTATGAATGTAAATACAAATATATATATATATATATTGAAGTATTCATATTATTACGTGACGGATCAAAAAAAATATTGCAAGTTTCTCATGTGAAGGATATAGTATGAGCTATATTCTTTTTATTAATCAAATTAAACTCTCAAAATTAATATAAGTTTTTTGAAATAAACTTATAGAATAAAAAATATATGAACCCAAATATAATAAATCAAAACAAATTTCATAAATATAAATATTTAAATCTAATAAGCAGTTGTGTGCTCTCATTTTCAAAAGAAGACATGTCACATGTGAATGTTCTTTCTGATTTCCGCACGTGAAAGTTTTTCCAACTATTTCGAGAATCCATTCTAGTTAAAATAATTATATAAAATTAATTTTACAATCTTACTGGAATTCGAAATTATATCTTTTATTTTTTGTGAGTAAATCACTTGTGAATTAATTTCATCTCAAAAATTAATTCAATTTAATTTTTTTTATCTGATAAAATGTGAGTAAATCACTTGTGTATCAAGATCACATAAAATTAAAATAAGTCTTGCATAATATAATGCTATATATTATTGAATTAATATAAAAATACTAATTATTAAAAATATGCACAAATAATAATAAACTACCACGATAAAAATAAATTCATAATTTTTTTAAAGAGAAAAATGTGTGCATGGGATGATCATAAACTGGAAAGTCGAATTTAATATCCAAATTTCACTTAACTTTAAAATAATATTTGGATGGATTGTCTATATTTTTATTTTAATGAGATGAATGACTACTAAGTATATATAGCTGAAAGAATATATACCACATGTCTCTTATATAATTTAAAGAAGTACAGTACGAACCTCCATATTCAAATATATAATAATTAATCTAGCACGTGATACTAATTTTAACTGACAATCAATGGTTGGAAAATTAATCATGTCGCCATACAATAAAGTTAAGAAAACTTTATTTTTAATGAATTATGCATAAGATAAAGTTAAGAAAACTTTATTTTGATTCGAAATATGATAAATGTAAGATTGATATATATATATATAGGTTAGGTGAGCTAGCAAGGTTACCACTTGCGACAAATAAATGAGTTGCTACCATTACATCACAGCTTGGACAGACATAGCTGATAATTAAGCTAAAAAGCATCATTCATTAAAATCCTAATGACGAATCACTTTGTGAATTTATTATGATAAGTTATAATTTTTATTTAATGTCAATTCATTTTTCTCGATTTCTTGCACCCTGCACCACTTTCAAATTAAAAATTACAACCATCCTGCAGTCGCTAAACTCAAAATTGCAACCGTCTAGATGGTCGTTAGATGATCGCTAAACTTGATTAGCGACCAAAAAACGGTCGCTAATTCAGTTGCTAAAACGTGTATTTTTTATGGTGAAGTTATTGAACAATCATACATATTAAATTTTTTATCCACATTGTCCATTGTCTACATATACAAATGTCCATTTGGCAAATATTTAAATAAAAATGCTAAATATTCATGTTTTTTTAATTGATCAAATGATGAGTCAATTTGATCATAGTAGAAATTCTAAATATTCATTAATGTAAAGAGTGTGAGTTAATTATCTGTCTCAAACATTAATTACTTAGACAAGTATGTTCTTGTCAATATATTTACAATCCTCCACTCGGTCAAATATATATGTTAAAATATTATTAAAAGAAATACTAAGGGTTAATTGTAAACAAAATCACCATATTTAGAGTTAATTTTTTTTTTTTTTTTTGCATATGACACACCTTTTAAATCTTAGAATTCTAATCATTCATCCATTTTCCTGTCTAATCTAATCCTAAGTGTCTGAACCACCTTATCTGTCACATAAGGGTGTGTTTTGTTTAATGGACTAAATAGTCAATCCCCTAATACATGATTATTCATGCAAAAATATGCAATAAACAAAACACACCCTAAGTGTACATGTGGGATGCCAAGTAATCAGTTTCTTTTAGTTACTAAACATTTTATGAAATGCAAGTTTATTATCGACCTTAATGTTGGAAAGGATGACTATTCAATTTTTTTTATTATTTTCGATTTTAATTCTATTGGACTTGCTTGTGATTTAGGGCTTAGATTTGGGAAGATATACCATTTTTGGTGCAAAAGTATAATCGATCATTTTGGAATTAAAGTATTCTAAAATGTAAAAAGAAAAAAAAAAAAAAAAAAAAAGGTAAACTTGGCATGCATATCCTATGTCAACTCTAAAAAAAATTGAGAATTAGAGATTGGAATTAGCGACTGTTTTTAAATCAATTATTAATCTTAAGTATTAGTAAAAAATTAGCGACCAAAATTATTAACTGATCAAAAATTGTAAATAACGATTAATTTTTAAAATCGCCTATAAATTTATTTCTAATTAATATTAAGACTATAGACAACCTTTAAAGTCGATCTCTAATATTAATATTAGAGATTGACAAGACGATTGCTAATCTTAAAAATTGATTGCTAATCTTATCTCAGTTACATTTAAAAAGGAATGGTCACTAAGCAATAACGACACGAGCTGGATATATGAAGATTAGTGATCGCTCATCGATCTTTAATATTAAGATTAGAGTAGTCGATCTCTAGTCTTAGTATTAGAGAACAATTTGGCGGTCACTAATCTTTAAAGTTGGTCTCTCATATTAAAATTAAAAATCGATTTCAAAGGTATTCATTAATATTTAATATTATAGACAGATAAGATGGTCGATAATCTTAATATTAGATAGAGATTTGACAAACACTAATTTCGTTGATTTTCTTTTAAAAAATAACTCAATTTGGACATATGTATAAATAAATTCAAAAAATAAAAAATAATAGCGTAAAATATTAAATTTATAAAATAAAAATTTGTTAAAGCTATATAAACGAATTAAAAATAAAAATGAATTAATTTGACGAATTTTTTTTTAAAAATATAACTCAATTTAGACACATATACAATAAAGTTATAACGAACTAATAAATTATATATTTATAATAATCTAAAATATTAAATTTATGAAATAAATTTTTTTTTTTGTGAAAAATCTATATAAACGAATTAGAAATTAAAAAAAAATTGATGAATTCTTTAAAAGATTGGATGCATATATAGTAAAAATGTATAAAAAGGTACTAAATTATAAATTTATACTAAAAAATTTGACTACATTTGGATAAAAATACAAAAAAGTGTATAAAAAACTAATAATTATTATATTTATAAAAATTTCAAAAAGAATAATTATAAAAAAAAAGTAAATATTTTGAAAAAAATGAAATATTTATAAAATTTCGATTTGATTTATCAAAATTTTAGACATAGTACAACTCCAAATTTTGAAATTCATTACAAATTTTAGCATGGGAAAATTACAAATTTTTTTTTAAAATTGACAAAAATTACAAATTGGTTCTGTGTAGAAAAAAAATATACTTATGAGCAGAAAAAAATTACACTTCTGTTCAAATATTGTGAACCGATTTGTAAATATAGTACTCCCTCCGTATTTCTATAAGTTGCTCGTTGCTTTTGGGCACACAAATTAAGGTAAACGTGAAAAAGTATAAGTGATGTGATGAAAAAAGTGAAAAAGTATAAGTGATGTGATAGAAAAAGTGAAAAAATATGAGTGATGTGATGGAGAAAAGTGAAAAAGTAATGAAAATAGTGTAAAAAGTATTGAAAATAATAATAGAGAAGTGAATAGTAGTTTCCAAAAAAGGTAAAAAAATAATGAGTAACTTATAGAAAGACGGACGAAAATGGCAACATGAGCAACTTATAGAAAGACGGAGGGAGTAACTTTTTTGAACAAATATGTAAGTCACTCTTTTAGCAATTCAGACTTGAATTTTTCGTACGGAAACTTTTTAAAATTGTGCTGGAGAAAAATATATTATATTTCTCATCATAGTATCATTATATAACAACCATTATTACATAAATTACAACTATATTTATATACTCATCACAAATAAGGAAAAAAATATTAAAAATAGTATGGCAAAGCAAAACCTAATTTTATAAAAATATGATGAAAAACTTGAAAGAATGAGGGGATGATGACAACGGACCATCGTAATTGTGATGTGGAGTATGTATACTTTCTTACAAACTTGAGTTTGTCTTCTTTTCAGCAAGGCTTCGGACGTCTTCTTTGCGGAAAAAATGGACAAAATTTTAATTTCTCAAAGCTTTAGATTTAGGGCATATTGATCATTTTATATATTATTACACATAAAAAAGTGTGTAAGCGTCAGAACTCTGAAACGTGATACATATAACATCGGCCTACATATCATGTTTCTTCTGAGGGTAAGTTTACATTGACAGGTAATCAAAGATAAAGTGGATTTAAAATTAATAAATATTTTTGAACCTATGTTTACTTGACAGGTTAAAATTTGTGGGTAGATTGTCCGCTTCAAGATAAAATACTTTTTACCAGGTCAAACTATTCAAATTAAACCTCCCAAATTAGAGATTTATATATCACATATATATTGTACTCCCTCCGTCATCTTATAAGTTGTCCATACCTTTTGGGGCACGAGTATTAAGAAGTGTATAAAAATATTAATATAGCACAAGTGATGTGATAGAGAAAAGTAAAAAAATAATGAGAATAATGTAAAAAATATTGAAAATAATAATAAAGAAGTAAATTGTAGTTTCCTAAAAGGGTAAAAAAGCAAATGAGCAACATAGAGTGAAACGGACAAAATGACAAAATGAGCAACTTATAGTGGGACGGAGGGAGTATTAACTACACAATTTCTATTTTTTCTGAACTTACATATAATTGACTATTAATCATCAAAGTAAATAAAGTACTGACGAGACTGCATATTTAAACAAATAAAGTAAGTGAAGTATTAATAAAATGTCATATTTAAACCCAAATATAAATTGTTAATTAAAGTAAATATGGTATATCCAATGACAAAAATATATGAACATAACTTTAATCTTATCCCAAGTTAACTATTCTACAAAAATAAAGGAAGCCTTAAGGGTGCTATAATAAGCAGCCAAAGTTGGCTTGTTGAAGGTGTAAGTCTGAATACATAGCTATGTTACCTCTAAACTACTTGGTTACCTACTTATTATTGATAGCTCCTTGAGAGTTATGTACCCAAGTGTAGGTTGATTTCAAGTAATAAAATTTTTCGGGTGACCGAATGTCGAACCACAGGGAGATTTGGAAGAAAAATATATTATCTAGTTGAGAGGTTTCAATAAAGTAACAAAATACTAGAGCTTCGTAATTCCACTTTAGATAAAAATACTAAATTTATTCTTGGTTATCTTTGATAACTCAATCGAAATCTAACAATCAAGAGATTTCAATCGGAAGATATAACTTTGAGCACATAGAATAATTT
>JAPKLY010000602.1:175770-232997 GCA_026898435.1 Prunella vulgaris
AACAAGTTTATAAAATCAATAGTTGATATGTAAAACTAAGCATTTGTTGTGCCAATAAGTCTACAACAAATCAAAATAATGACACATCAAAACCTCTCTTAAGAACTCATCAAATGACTAAAGGATTGAAACTTTGAAAATCTTTATTGAATAACCAAGAACATCACTAATACTTTACTAAAGCTTCATCCCTAACTCTAGTAAAATATTTAGCTACTCATACTAATACAATAAGAACTCATATTTCTAAGAGAGATACTACACTAAAGATAGAAGGATTACAAGGAAAATGGGATGCTTTCAAAGGTTGCTAAAGGGTTCTTTATATAGACCTCCAAATAGTGAATGATGAGGACTCTAGCAAACTATTCACGTGGTCTGTAGACATCATTAATTTAATTGCCCTTTCCGTTTAAATTTCATCTTGACTTCTGAATGAAAGTTATAGGCCGTTGGATTAGCTTTCCAAGGAGTCTAAGATCTCAAAAGTCGGATCTCTGGATTGTGAGTTATGACCAGAATAGTGAAGTTGGTCAAACTGGGTTGTTTTTATCCGCGTATTTATTGTGGTCTCTTGAAAAGCATATATCTCAGCTTGCACAAAATCAACGCCTTTAATATTTTTACTGTGGTCTTGATGAATTTCTTGGCTAACCAATGGCTTTGGTCTTGTGTAAATTGGACTTTTGTGTGAATTATGGTGATTTATTTCCCAACATGTGTCCTGAGATGGCGGAATTCTGAAGCCCTTGCATTGATTGTCATTTTGATCATTTAAGCCGGGACTTTTGACACTTGAGCCCTAAAGGCAAGTTGTAGAGAAACGAATTAGTGATCAAATACAACTGGAATTGGTTCAATTGGATCAGTGAGGCTCCAAATATTGTGCAAATACGAAAATGTGTTTTGAGTCCAATGTTTGGACAGAAATGGAGTCTTCACTTTTGAGTATAATTACATTCCAAACATGTAAAATTGGATCACTAAAATGTCTTAAGTATTTAGTACATTGTCTTAGGTGTTCAATATCATACAATTTGGATAGGTATAACTCCACTTAAGACCTCAACAGTAAACAATAGACATAATGGTTAGGTTGAATTATACATATGCTTCTTATTTATATAGAAAACATAAATACTTATAACTAATTAAAAAGTGTGAAATTATATATAAATATGCTAAACAATACATTATAGTACACAAAATAGGTAAAATACATGCATACTTAAACGCTAATCAATTATATTTGGGAATTATGTGCTCTACCTCTTGAGTGATAATTAATTGCAATGCCTTCTTCTTTAATCTGAATTACTTCACTCATAAGCATATTAATCTTTTGACTCTCATTTTTCCTTTTTGCAAATTAATATTTTCTGATAATTAACTTGATATTTAATTTGTTCTTTATAATATGTGCTAAAGGATATTTTTCAAAGAATTTAATATAATTGTCCACTCTTTGAATTTTTTCGCTCTAAATTTTCATCTGCCAAGCTTCACGACTCGCTTGCGGGGGAATAGACGGAGTTGGATCCCCTCCATTTAGTATAAATTTGACTTATTATCATGGATTTTATAAATTTAATATTTATTAATTATTTTAATTATGTTTGAGATTCATGATAATAAGTAAGATTTATACTAAATTAAGGAAATATTAAATGTATGGGAACCGATCTCGAAATAGACTCGCATCTTATAGACTCCTCTGATGATTCATTTGTTTCCTAATAAATTAGGTTTATCAATCCTATCTGTTAAGGGTATTTTGTTTATAGCATTAAAATGGATTAAATCTCTAATCTAAATTAAATTATGTTTGGTTTCTAAGACTTGAGCTCGTGACTAAATTCTGACCCGATAACTAAATCCAATCTAATTTTAAAAGAAAATGATTACTTGATCCCAATTATTACATCGGATTATTTAGTTTCAAGTTTAACTTTACTTATTTACCCTCAATTTTAAATTGAAATTGATAAACAAACTTCAAATTTCTCAAAAAACTATGGATATAATGGTGTTAATTGAAAAATGGCAAAATTAAAATTTTAGTATTTATATCCTATTAATCCTTAAATCCAAACAAGAATTAGAAATAATTTTAAGAAAAAACAATCATAAATATCAAACAAATACTGTTTTAAAATTACAATTAATAAAATCTATTCAAATTCTATTATAATTTAATTATTCTATTTAAGAAACCAAACACCTTCTAAAAAAATTAAATAATATTCATAACACACATATATATAGATATATACATTTATTTCTTCTATTTTTAAAATAAAAATTAGAACAAAATCAAACTTAAGATGACAAATATATATAATATATATTTTTTAAAATGAACAAACACAACATGTACTAAAGTATAAATTCATTCTTATTTGAGAGACGCTTTTATTTTTAAAAAGGGATTTGACCATGTTTAATTTACGATTGACTATAACGATTTTTCGTCAATCTTAGTAGGTAGGTATTGTGTGAAAATAGTTTACGATAAGTTTATCATAAAATTATTTTAATATATTAAATATCTGATAAGTGTATTAAAATATAAGATTTTTGATACATTGAGCATGTGCTTAAAAATAATTCTATTAAATCTTCCTGAGAATTATGACAATTAAGAAATAAATTTACAATATAAATAAAAATTAATGATATAAAACTCCTAGATTGCGGCTGAGCTATTGATGCGTCATGGTTACGACTATCAATGTTCTTATTGGGGTTTCCAAAAGAAATTAATTAAGAGTTGGTCTCTAGTGAACTCAAGTTTATATAAATTTGTATTATTGTTATGTGTAATTATTATTACTGTTGTTCATATATATATTATTATTGTTATAAAAATATATTTGAAATTTTAACTGTGATAGTGTATATGTATAGCAGTGATAGTGAATATATATAACAGTGATAATGTATACACATGACAGTGATACTTTCATAGAAATTTTTCTCATTAATTAAGAATAATTTACATATTATAAATTAATTCACAATATTTTTACAGAAACATATTTTATAAAAAAAATTCACAAAAAACATATCATAATTAAAAATTACGTTAGAGGTTCTTTTATTCTTAACTTCGTTTGGACTGAAATGAAAATTTTAGTTAACACTTAAAAAAAATCGTTAAGTACATTGTCGGTGAAGACATTATAAGGGAAATAATAGTAACATGTAGGGGCGAGTACATCGTAGACTTGAATTCGTAGATACATATACATACTTTATGTTATATATTTTTAATATCATTTTTTTAAAATATTTAATATATATACTATTAATATTATATATATTTACTATTATTATTTAAAAATATTTAATTTTAAAATAGTAGTAACTAGGATTTATGTATAATAGTGAAATTTGTAATTCATATGAAATTCAAGGTAATTAATACTTGTAAAAGTAATAACAAATTAGTCTCTCATTTTCTTTCAAATCTTTCAATTTTTTTTTAAAAGGCGTTCAAATCTTTTTTCTTTTCTTTTTTGAAAAATATTCAAGTCTAGAAAATTAGGCAAAGTTTTGTGTGAAAATAGTTAATGAACCACTTTTAAAATATCAAACATTTAATCAGGTGTATCAAAAATCTCATCAGATATATTAGAGATCAATTAAATTTATATATTGACATTAGCTTTTGATATGCTTCATGCATATTTTGATACATTTGATAGTTTAAAATAATTTCATGATAAGTTTATCATGAACTATTTTCACACAATACCTACTCAGAAATTTATTATTTACTAATTATTTTAATTTATTACATCCTAAATATGTTAAGATCTGGTTGATCATATAGAGAGAGTCCCTACACCCTACCCTAGCCAATAGATCACAGTAATTGCAATTCACTACTAGATATTTTTGTCATGAGATAAATCTTCCCATCTTATGTCCAAAACTATACATAAATATGCATGGCCCCACTCTGATTTTCATTCATTCAAGTCCATGAAATATGTCCATCCACCAACTAGTGTGTGAAATAGCCCCATCCCTCAATTTATATAAAGCCATCACATTATCCATCACCAATATTCACTTGCACTCTTCCTCTATTTTTATTATTCAAAATTAAGTAGCAAGGAGAATTTGTACAAACAAAATTATGCAAAGGAAAATGATTGCTCTTCTCCAAGCTCTAGAGGCAAAACCTTTGTTAATCTTTTTCATCACCCCTCTACTTTTCTTCTTCATTTTATCAAGATTTCGACGCAAGCGTTACCCTCCGGGGCCTCGCGGTTGGCCCGTGATTGGTAACATGGGCATGATGGGCCAACTCACCCATCGCGGGTTGGCACATCTTGCCAGAAAATACGGCGGAATCTTCCACCTCCGTATGGGGAAACTTCACATGGTGGCCATTTCGAGCCCCGAGATGGCCCGACATGTGCTACAAGTCCAAGATAACATATTCTCGAATCGGCCCGCGACTATCGCTATCCGGTACTTAACCTACGACCGGGCCGACATGGCGTTCGCGCATTACGGGCCCTTTTGGCGCCAAATGCGGAAGCTATGCGTCATGAAGCTCTTCAGCCGTAAACGGGCCGAGTCGTGGGACTCGGTCCGCGACGAGGTCGACGAGATGGTCCGGGTCGTGGCCACGGGCAGCGGAGCGACCGTGAACGTCGGGGAGCTGGTGTTTGGGCTGACCAAGAATATTATATACCGGGCCGCATTCGGGTCGAGCTCCCACGAGGGCCAGGATAACTTTATCCAGATACTGCAAGAGTTTTCTAAACTTTTTGGAGCCTTCAATATTTCTGATTTCATTCCGTGGTTAGGATGGGTGGATCCACAGGGCCTGAATAGCAGACTGGTCGAAGCTCGGGCCGCGCTTGATGGGTTTATAGACTCCGTGATTGACGATCATATGCAGAAAAAAAAGCCCGAAATTGGATCCGATGGGCCCGGTGATACGGATATGGTGGATGAGTTGTTGGCTTTTTATAGTGATGAGGCCAAAGTCTCAGAGGGCGAGGATTTGCAGAATTCCATCAAACTCACCAGGGATAATATTAAGGCCATCATCATGGTAAGCACATTTAATTTTTTAATAACTTTTTTCAAATATATATATTTTTAAATGTCTGTTGTTTTTATTCAACTATATCAATTGACATTTACAACTATTCAATCAGAATAATTGCATATGTTCAATCAAAACAATTAATATTTTTTAAAAACACTCTTTAACAAAATGATTACAAAACTTTTAACTTTATTGATGCTACTAACAATAGTACTCCCTCCGTCCCGTAGGAATTTGCACCCTACGGGACGGCACATTTTTTAAGAAAAAATAGTTTTATATATAAAGTAGTGGTATATAAGTAAATATGTGTAAAGATTTGTGAGTGTGCACGTAAATCAATGTTTTTTTTTAGTAGTGTGCAAATTTGTGTGGGACGTCCAAATAAGGAAAGTGTGCAAATTCCTGCGGGACAGAGGGAGTACTACTCAATTCCTCCCTCTATAAGTTGTCAATGTTGCCATTTTCGTCCATCACACTATATATTACTCATTGTCATTTTTTCTTTTCTAAAACTACTATTATTTTTTTAATTATTTTCACTACTTTTTACACTATTTTCATTACTTTTTTACTTTTCTCCATCACATCACTTATATTTTTTCACTTTTTTTATCACATCATTTTTATTTTTTTACTTTTTCTATCACATCACTTTTACTTTTTCACTTTTACCTTAATTCGTGTGCCCAAAAGCAACGAACAACTTATAGCGGAATGGAGGGAGTACATATTATTACAATAGCATCATGTAGTGAAAGATCTTGAAATATTTATTTTTTCGCTGTATCAATTAATATTTGCAAATGTCAATGCAAATTAATATTGTAGATATTTAATTAATGATACACTTCAATTACATAATTATAAAATTGGGGCAATTCACTTTAATACATTTTAGAACCTATCTTTTTCAATTAGTGAAAACCTTTTAAAAAAATGCTGATAAATGCAAAGGTGTGTACGTGTATGTAATCGTGTGTATTTGTATATATTTGTGTGCTTTACTTCAACATGTGCATTTGTATGTACTCGTGTGCATATTTTGGTGTACTAAATAGAAATTTTTTTGTGATACCATTTTATAAAAAATACTTATATTTTTCACCACTCCGTAATTTATTCTATAAAAATTGTCTTTAATTAATCACTGCATAATGCTATTAATTAATATTATTATATATTATTACAACAGCATAATGTGTAGTGATTAAGATAGAGATCTTGAAATATTGGTTTGTTCTTATTGTATTTTTCTTTAAAAAGAATAATTATTGGTATGTATTGCTGCCCTACCACTCTTCTATTTTTTAATCCATTTTATATTTTTTTATATGTAGTCAAATATTGCGATAGTAACAGTTAATGTGTACTCACAAGCTGAAAGGTAAATTGTTTTAGAGACTTTAGAATAATATAGATAGGAAGTAGAGACTAGAGATTGACATGTTTGTTTTTTCTTTTTTAGTTCTTTTTCCAAGTTTTTTTCCAAATTAACAAGTATTTTAAATGGTTGGATCTGATCAACAACTTTTATTGCTAAATATATTTAGACAATTCAGCGATATTGAAAAGAATATTCCAATACTGATGATAACATATGATATTAATTAGGAATTAATTAGTGCAGAAAATATTACTCCCTCCGTCCCAGAGGTGTTTTCACCTCTGGGATGACACAACTTTTAAGAAAAGTAGAGTGTTGTGTAAAGTTATATTATTAAAATAATGAGATTACTTGGATTGTGAGGATAAAGTTAAAGTAATAGTTTTCATTTATAGGGTGTGAAAACAATTGTGGGACGGACGAAAAAAGAAAGTGTGAAAACAATTATAGGACGGAGGGAGTAATATGCAGTTTATGTGTGCGTACACAATTTTCCTCCCATTGCTAAATATATTTAGACAACTCAGCAATTAATATTGAAAACAATACTACCTCCTCTCAACGCTTTCTTCACATTTTTATTATATCCTCCTCACAAAAACTAATAAAATTAGAAAAAGAGTTAGGACGGACGGAGTATTATATATATATATATATATATATATATATATTGCCCAAAACATATGATATTAGGAATTAATGTAGCAAATATTAATTTGCAATTTATGTGTGCGTAGTCTACTTTATACATGCAGTATAAAAGGTAGCGTAATTTGTTAGAGGCAAAGTTTTGTTTTAATATATTTCATCGTGGAATTGATAGGAAGAATATTAGTTTTTTTTATTAAAAGAATATTAATTTTTTTATATGACGAAACAATTAATTTTTTAAAATCGTGCATGATTATAAAAAAGTGCCCGATTGTTACTATAGATTGACAATCACAAACATTTTTTAGGGCCCAAAATATTTTATACGATATAATTTTTTTATTTTTTTAATCGTGATTATAGAAAAAGAAACCGATGCTTGCCATATATAGATCAATAACCACAACTTTTTTAGAGTGTAAAATATATTTTACACTATAATTTTTTTATTTTTTAAAAATCTTAATTATAAATAATCACAACCATTTTTGGATAATGCAAAATATTTTACATGGAAATTTTATTTTGGTCACCCCATATTTAAATATTTTGTTTACCTATAATGTATATTCTAGTAAAGCTTAAATAGCAAAGGGAACAATTTTCAACTATGATTAAACTCTTCAAAAAGTATATTAATAATATAGTTTTGTATCAAATATGACATTAAGTCCAAATAAACTGTGACACGTGAGGAGCACTTTACACCTAACATAAGATTACATTAACTATTTTATTAAAATATCTAACAACGTACATACATTAATGTTATACCTTTCAATAAGGAACCGCCTTATGAATTATGATGACTAATAATCTGTTCATTTTACTTTTTTTTTTTTCTGTTTTATTATATATTTTTTATTTGTTTTTTTATCTTTTTAAAAAAATTCTATTTGTTTCTTTATTATTAATTTTAATATTTTTATATTATTTTCATTATTTTTTATTTTTTTTCATTATATCACGTGTACTATATTAATATTTTATACTTTTTTTAATATTTGTGTAAAAAAGTAACGAGCAACTTATTAATATAATGAAGAGAGTATTTTTTTTTATAACACGATTTTACATATTATTTAAAATTTTAAAATTATAATATCAGGACGTAATGTTTGGTGGGACCGAAACGGTGGCGTCTGCAATCGAGTGGGCCATGGCGGAGCTAATGAAAAGCCCGGAGGACCTAAAGAAGGTCCAACAAGAGCTAACGGACGTAGTTGGGTTGGGTAGAAAAGTAGAAGAGGCAGATTTTGAGAAGCTCACCTACCTCCGATGCTGCTTGAAAGAAGTCCTCCGCCTCCACCCGCCGATCCCCCTTCTCCTCCACGAGACGGCCGAAGTAGCCGTCGTCGGAGGCTACCACATTCCGGCGAAGTCACGCGTCATGATCAACGCGTGGGCTATTGGCCGCGACGAGAGCGCGTGGGAAGATGCCGAGTCCTTCAAGCCATCTCGCTTTCTCGAAGAAGGTGTACCCGATTACAAGGGAAGTAATTTCGAGTTCATTCCTTTCGGTTCGGGTCGTAGATCCTGCCCCGGGATGCAACTCGGACTCTACGCGCTGGAGGTGTCGGTGGTGCACCTTCTCCATTGTTTTACGTGGGAATTGCCGGATGGAATGAAACCTAACGAGCTTGATATGAACGATGTTTTTGGACTCACGGCGCCACGCGCCACGCGACTGACGGCCGTGCCGACTCCGCGCCTGCTCTGCCCTCTTTACTAAGGCGGTCAAGATTTTAGCATACATATATATATATATGGGGTGCATGAATTTTGTTTGGCTTTTTTTTTTTTTCTTTTTTTTTTTTTAAAACGTGTATATATATTATTGTTTTATGTTTTAGGGTAAAGAATAAAACAACAATTGAATTGGAGAAATATAGGAAGGAGATTTTAATTTTATATATATGTTTGTTGATATATGGGGAATAGGCTATTCATTTTATTGTAATTGTTTTTTGTTTTTATTCAAAATAATAAAATATGGACTTCAAAAATTGCACGTACCCTTGAATATGGTCTACCATCTATGTTTGTAGAGGTAAGTGTTTCACGGTTTTATTTTGGTTACGACAATTCATATATATACTCCCGGCCCCTTCTATTAAATTATATACTTTGTAAATACATATTTCAAAATATTCTGCGTGATAGACTTTTTAGACCCGTGAATGAAAAATATTTTAAAGTAAAAAGTGTTTTTTTTTTTTGGTGAAAAAACTAAAAAAGAAAGTGTGATATTTAAAAAAGTGATCGAGTATATAGCATTTGCAGCATGCACTCTTTTTAAAAAAGTGATATTATTATAATAAAATGACACAAATTGAATAATATTAGTTTTTATAATATTATTCAAAAATAAACCACATAATTTAATTGGTTTACACAATTGATACACTTCGATTAGAAGAGTTCAGGGATAAATTTGAAAATCACAGTGAATTCAATAAAAAAATGAAAGAGGATATAGTTGATGAAATGAAGAATAGGGTGTGGAGTTGACTCCAAGTGGGGTACACAAGGTTAAATACGATTTGTTTTAGTGACTGGTCTAATAGCTTGCAATGTTTAGTTCAAAGTTAAAAAGGCTTAACGTTATGTATGGAATGTATATTGAAACTGTAAAGGGTATGCCTCATTCTCTTCCTCTCTTTTTTTTTTTAGTAAAAAGGAATTTCTTTTCTGATATAAAAAAATTCAATAAAAAAACAAAATGAAAGGTCACATCGAAATATTGGATTGATATACATATTTGAAATCCATTTATCCCATTTTAAACTATTTTTTATCAACTTGAACTTGGGTGGATTTAAAATATTTTTATTTCGAAATATTTCATTCTTCCGTGCATTTAAAGTAACACCATATCCAATAAGTATGTGTTCCTTAAGACTGCTGTATAAAGTATTTTATATAATTTTTATTGAACTTATATTCTTAATTTATAAAATGAGAATTTACAGGTAAAACAACATATTTTAATGTAAGATTCTTGAAACATTTAATTTAATTTAATCAATAAAATTTGTCCTTAAATGATAAAATGATTACACATAAAAAAAATAGTTGTAGGTAGTTGAGAATTGAAAACAAATGTGACACATAGAAAGCGAAAGCTGATAAGAGTAAATGTGGTGGTAAACCAACACTTCATCATTGAATATGAACACTAACCTACCCTTATTACTATATATCTCGATTTATAAATCATAGTTTATCTTAAATTACCAAAAACATTATCTTTTTGGTCCCTAAAGTTGTTTTTAATGTGTCACACGTACGTAAGAAATGAGTCAACTTAAACATAAAATTCTTATGAATATATTTAATAAGGTTAAAATTTATGTAAGACGTAATGTCTCATAATATGCAATCATCAAACTTAAAATAAAAAGATATTTATTATAATAAAATGTGACAATTAAAAGTATTACTCCCTCTGCTCCGATATAAATTTTCCCTTGCTTTTGGGAACAAATATTAAGAAAAATATAAAATATAAATATAGTATATATAACGTGATGGAGAGATAAAAGAATATATGAGTATAAAGAATAAACAAGTGATAAATGTGTAAATAAAAATATAATGGGAATATAATATTATATTTTATGTCCAAAACTGGAATCAGAAGTTTATTGTGAGATGGACGAAAAGACAAAATAAGAAGTTTATAATACGACAGAGGGAGTATTTTTTTTTTTTAATTTTATGACTTTTTGAAAATGATAGTACGTAGTTCTTTAATTAATAAATTAAGTTAAAAGTGAATCAAATAAAATTTATCTCATATTAATATGAGATTATTCCACACAAAACTTAATTATGCAATAAATAAACTTTTAAAGAGGCCCCAACTTGTAATAAATGGACAGTAAATAGCCTAGCATGTATACAAGTGTACACATTGTTAAGTGTAAAGATAAGCTGAATTTGAATACTGAAGATTAGTCAGGAATCTGAGTTTGAATACTGAAGATAAGCTGAGTTTGATCCTGAGGAATATTCCTGATGAAAAGCATCCTGAGCCTGAGCGAAGACTTGATCCTGAGTCAGGAGTGTTCTGATCCTGACACTCAGACTGACTACCATCCTGAGTGGTCAGATCAGTGAAGACACTAAAGACTAAGTAGAACTGAAGGCAAATCCTGAGAGATCATCCTGAGCTGAGAATCACCTACTCCCTGAGTCACTCAGCATGAAGGCGTATCCTGAGCTAACAATTATAAAACAGAGCATGGTAAAGGCGGCTTCACCAGATTGATAAAGTTGGTTATTTGAGCAGCTGGCGGAGCAATCTCATTGGACGCCGGAACAGTTATTCAAGGCGGTTATAACCATACGAATCTCGATGATTAGTTAAGAGCTCAAAAGCGGTTAAGGGTCTAATCTATAAATATGTATTCATTCCAGAATTTACATAATAGACTGTGATACACTCATTACTTAGAGAGATTAGAGTGAGAAAGCTTGTACACTGAAAACATTATTCATCGTTTAGTAAGGAGAGTCAAACTCATCCGTGGACGTAGATCAATTTGATCGAACCATGTAAAATGCTTGTTCTTTTGATTTCTTAATTTCTGCATTTTGTGTTCATCGGATTTCTTCCAATTGCTCTGAAAACTGGAAGTCTTATTGAGGTCGATTATTCCGGTCAAATTTCACAACAATTGGCACCATTTGTGGGAAGGGAAGAATCGACTGGATTAATCATCATCAACCATGGCATCTACAAAATTGGATTTTGAGAAATTCACCGGAGCAAACGACTTTGGTTTGTGGAAGATCAAGATGAAGGCTCTCTTGACTCATCATGGGTTATCAAATGCCCTGAAGCCTGAAGATCAATGGCCCCCTTCCTCGTCAGAAAATCCAGGCAAGAAATAAGAAATATTGGAAAAGGCACATAGCACAATCATCTTGTGCTTGGGGGATAAACCTCTGAGGGAGGTGTGCAAGGAGAAGACAACCATTGATGTTTGGAGTAAGCTGGAAAAGGTGTATCAGACCAAGTCTGTCACCAATAAGTTGTTCATGAAGCAGAAACTGATCTCGTTCAGGATGAATGAAGAGAAGGAGTTGATCGAGCAACTTGAGGAATTTAACAAGGCTGCTGATGATCTTGAGAACCTGGGTATGGAAATTGATGATGATGATAAGGCTTTGATGCTCCTGAATTCTTTGCCTAAATCCTTTGAGAATTTCAAGGATACCTTACTATTTGGGAGGCAGGATAAATTGTCATTTGATGATATTCTGGGTGCACTGAAAACAAAGTCGCTTCAGCTACAAGCTGATAAGAAAAATCCAGTCCACGCTGAAGGCTTGAATGTCAGATTCAAGAAGGGCAAGAAAGGCTTTCAGAAGAAGAAGAAGAAGAACACAAAGGGGTCAAAATCTGGTGATTTTGTTGAGAAGAGGAAATGTTTTGCTTGCCACAGAACTGGTCATCTCAAGAAGAATTGTCCTTACAGAAATAGGAATCAGGGAGAAGAACAAAAGGCTGATATAACTGTTGCTGCTGAAGAAGGATATGATAGTGCTGAGGTGTTGACGGTTACTAACCTGAAACTGAATGATGAATGGGTACTAGATTCTGGATGTTCATTCCATATGTGCCCTGATGAATCATTATTCAGGGAGTTGATGAGGTTTGATGGAGGCTCAGTTGTGTTGGGCAACAATCAGACATGCAAGGTGAAGGGGAGCGGTTCTGACAGGATGAAGCTGCATGATGGAGTAGAAAGAATACTCTCAAATGTGAGGCTGGTGCCAGAACTGAAGAGAAATCTAATCTCCCTGGGTTCACTGAATCAACTGGGTTATGAGTTCAACACTGAGGATGGTTACATCCTGATAACCAAAGACAAAAAGGTATGCATGAAAGGAAAGAAAGTCAATGGGTTATATGTCCTGATTAAAAGCACTTCTTCAGGGTCAGCAAATAATGTTATGGACAGCACTGAGGCAAGGATATGGCATAAGAGGTTGGGCCATATTGGAGAAAGGGGGCTCCAAGAACTTTCAAAGCAGAAGGCATTTGGGGAAGGAAAAGTGATGAAATTGGATTTTTGTGATAATTGTGTCCTGAGTAAATCCAAGAAAATCTCATTCCCAAAGGGTAAGAAGATTACTGATGCACCTCTGGATTATGTTCATTCTGATATTTGGGGACCAGCTAAGGTGGAGACTCATGGAGGGGGAAGATACTTCATGACAATCATTGATGACTTCAGCAGGAAAGTATGGATGTTCATACTGAAGCAGAAGAATGAAGCCTTAGGAAGGTTCAGAGAACAAGAAAATAAAAGGGGAAGATCCATTAAACATCTCTGGACTGATAATGGATTGGAGTATGTATCAAAGGAGTTCAACAATTTCTGCAAAGAAAGAGGGATTACTAGACATAGGATAGTGCCTGCAAACCCTCAGCAAAATGGCTTGGCTGAGAGGATGAATATGATTATCCTGGAAAAGGTCAGAAGTATGTTGTCAGATGCAAAGCTACCCAAGGTGTTTTGGGGGGAAGCAGTCAGTACAGCTTGTTATCTTATTAACAAGTCACCTTCCTCAGCAATTGAGTTCAGGACACCTGATGAGGTGTGGTATGGGAGGATCTCGGACTACAATAACCTAAAGGTATTTGGTTGCTTAGCTTTTGCCCACATCAGGCAGGATAAGCTAGAACCTAGAGCACTAAGATGTATCTTCTTAGGATATCCTGAGGGAGTAAAATGATACAAGTTATGGTGTTTGGAACCTGGTCATAAAAGGTGTATTGTCAGTAGAGATGTGACATTCAATGAGAAAATCATGGGATATAATCAGCCCATCAGCATACAGGACTCAGATGGTATACTTTCAGGAGATGGATCTCTGGTCGAGGTGGAGACTCCTGAAAGGAATTCAGGACAAGAAACTTTTGAGGCAGGTGAAACCTCCGGAAGGACTCAAGAGGAGTCAGAGGAAAGTGATACTGACGATCATTCTGACCACTCAATTTCAGATACTGAAGGCCAAGATCTCAAAAATTATAGTCTAACAAGAGACAGACACAGGAGAAGCATACACCCTCCGACTAGATACGGTCATGCTGATATGGTGTCCTATGCCCTGATAACCGCTGAAGAGGTGGAGCATCAGGAACCACAAAGATATGCTGAAGCTGTGTCAGGTAAAGATAAAGAGAGATGGATATTGGTCATGACTGAGGAACTTCAGTCATTAGAAAAGAACAACACTTGGACCTTAGTGAACAAAGTTCAGGGACAGAAGGTGGTCAGTTCCAAGTGGATCTTCAAGAAGAAATCTGAAATGGGGTCAGGTGGAAAAGAGAAGCTGAGATATAAGGCAAGACTTGTTGTCATAGGCTTCACTCAGAGAGAGGGGGTAGACTTCAATGAGGTATTCTCACCAGTGGTGAAACACTGTTCAATCAGAATCCTATTGTCAAAAGTAGCTCAGGAGGACATGGAGCTTCAGCAGTTAGATGTCAAGACAGCCTTTCTACACGGAGATCTGGAAGAAACTATACACATGCAATAACCTGAATGTTTTATTCTACCAGGAAATCAGGATAAGGTGTGTCTACTGAAAAAATCATTGTATGGGCTGAAGCAAAGTCCTAGGCAATGGTATAAGAAGTTTGATAGTTTCATGATCTCCATAGGCTTTACATGATGCAGGTATGATAGTTGTGTCTATCTCGAAAAACAAGGGAAGGAAGCACTCACATATTTGCTGCTCTATGTGGATGACATGTTGGTTGCAAGCAAGAGTCCTAAAAGAATTCAGAGGCTAAAGGCAAAGCTCAGTAGCACATTTGATATGAAGGATCTGGGTATGGCTAAGAGGATATTGGGCATGGAAATTATCAGAGATAAGGACAAAGGGAGGTTGTTCTTAACTCAGAAGGATTACATCCTGAAGATACTCAGGAGGTTCAACATGCATGAAGCCAGAGTTGTATCTACACCCCTTGGTCAACAGTTCAAACTGACAACAAGTCAGTGTCCAAAGTCAGATGAATAGAAGACACACATTAGTAAAATTCCTTACTCAAATGGGATAGGTAGCATAATGTATGCTATGGTGTGCAGTAGGCCAGATTTAGCACATTCAGTTAATGTGGTCAGTAGATTTATGGCAAATCCGGGAAAGACACACTGGGAGGCTTTTAAGTGGATAATGAGATACTTAAAAGGAACTGAGAATCTGAGGTTACCCTTCGAGAAGACTAAGGATTGCACTCAACCACTTCAGGGATATGTGGACTCAGATTATGCTGGAAGCATTGATACGAGAAAATCCTTATCAGGATATGTGTTCACATTATATGGTACAACAATCAGTTGGAGAGCAGTACTTCAGTCAGTAGTAGCACTCTCAACTACTGAGGCTGAATATATTGCGATGACTGAAGCAGTAAAGGAAGCAATGTGGCTCAAGGGTATGATTAAAGAATTTGGAATCAGACAAAAGGAAGTTGCAGTTCAGTGTGACAATCAGAGCACAATTCATTTGGTTAAGCATCAGGTTTTTCATGAAAGATCCAAACACATTGATGTAAGACTTCATTTTGTGAGAGATGTGGTTGAAAAGAAAGTGATTTCAGTGCAGAAGGTTTCTACTGAGGATAATGCTGCAGATATGCTGACTAAGGTCTTACCTATTTCCAAGTTCAGATACTGCTTGGAGCTGATCAAGCTGCGGTCATGAGATGTATCATGAGTTAGGTCCTGAGGTGGAGTGTGGAATGGGGAAACTCACTTACTTTAAGGTGGAGAATTGTTAAGTGTAAATATAAGCTGAGTTTGAATACTGAAGATTAGTCAGGAATCTGAGTTTGAATACTGAAGATAAGCTGATTTTGATCCTGAGGAATATTCCTGATGAAAAGCATCCTGAGCCTGAGCGAATACTTGATCCTGAGTCAGGAGTGTTCTGATCCTGACACTCAGACTGACTACCGTCCTGAGTGGTCAGATCAGTGAAGACACTAAAGACTCAGTAGAACTGAAGGTAAATCCTGAGAGATCATCCTGAGCTGAGAATCACCTACTCCCTGAGTCACTCAGCATGAATGCGTATCCTGAGCTCACAGTTATAAAACATAGCATGGCAAAGGCGACTTCACCAGATTGATAAAGTCGGTTATTTGGGAAGCTGGCGGAGCAATCTCATTGGACGCCGGAACAGTTATTCAAGGCGGTTATAATCATACGAATCTCGATGATTAGTTAAGAGTTCAAAGACGGTTAATGGTCTAATCTATAAATACGTATTCATTTCAGAATTTACATAATAGACTGTGATACACTCATTACTTAGAGAGATTAGAGTGAGAAAGCTTGTACACTGAAAATATTATTCATCGTTTAGTAAAGAGAGCCAAACCCATCCGTGGACGTAGATCAATTTGATCGAACCACGTAAATTGCTTGTTCTTTTGATTTCTTAATTTCTACATTTTGTGTTCATCAAATTTCTTTCAATTGCTCTGAAAACTGGAAGTCTTATTGAGGTCGATTATTCCGGTAAAATTTCACAACAATACACATACTGTTATCCTGGTTTGAATTTCAAAGAGGAAAAGAACTGTTCAAGTTTGCAATGTTAGTTAAGGCGATTAAATGATAGTAATATTGTTTAATAAAATTAAAACTATTTAGAAAACGTGGTGGAATTTATGTGCAAGAAACTTACTCTTAATTGTTTAGTACTCCCCCATTCGGTAGGATTACGACACATTTTTTAAGGAAAATATGTTTTATATAGTAGTGCATATGGGTAAATATATGTATTTGTTTGTGAGTGTGCACACAAATCAATATTTCCTTTTTTAATAGTGTGCAAATTTATGTGGGACGTCCAAATAAAAAAGTGTGCAAATTCCTGTGAAATAGAGTGAATAGTATTTTATAATATTTTGTATAGCGTAAACGGTTTTTTTTTTTTCAGAATTTATTTTATTTAGATTATTAGGTCTTAAATTTTAAAGTTTGACTCGTAGTTTTGTTATGGCGCTTGGATTATTTCCGAACTTTTATTAAATTGGGACGAGTATTCAGCGGTCCTGGATGATTTTCTCGCTAGTTTTTGTTATAATTTATTTTATAAGATATACTCCCTCCCTTTCAACTTTATTTTAACATTATTTTATTTGGACATTTCCATTTAAATTTTACATATTTAAAAAGAAAATATTTTACACTCACAAAAATCAGTAAAATATATGTATTTAATTTTATTATTTAACTTTACACTCATATACTTTATTTTTCGTTTTTCATTATTCATGTGTCATCTCTAATTGTGAAAATAGTTTTGATCAGTAAAATTTATTTTGTTTAAATAAAGCAGATTTATTAGAATTTGATTGAGTATTTAGTGGCTGTTTGCAAACTCTAAATAAAAAGTAAAAGTGTTTATTTTTTGAATAAAAGTACTTAAAACATGTTTTCAACTATTATTATAAGTGTTTAGTACTACTTTTGGTCAAACAACAATTTTTAACTTATAGCTTTCACTTAAGCACATCTACACATTCCCAAGAAAATAATACTCAATACCCTTTTTAGAAACACTTCTTTTGCAAACACATTTTTCTTAATTGTTTTTTAAAATTACTTAGGTTTAAAGCACTTCATATTTTTTATTTTGCTATTAAAAGTATTTAATATCATTTTTTCAATTTTAATTAGAGATCGTAAAGATACACTTAAAACGTAAGCCGTAAGTGATTGTAGAGATTCAAAGTAGTACTAATGTGTAGATCATTTCATGAAGGTACCTAATGCTTCTAATAGTGCTATTATTTGGTAATGATAAGACAATCCAATTGGGGAACTAAATAGAAGAGCCTAATGTATTGGATAATAGACAAAAGATAATTGTATAATTGATTTGATAACCTAGTCATAATTCTCTAATGTTTAATTTTGCTACTTCGCATGGGCCCACCGTGTGTGGATAAACCAGTGTTTTCATAACCGGACCGGTGATCAAACCGGACAAGGCACCGGTTTACGGTTCAACCGGTCCAACCGGTTGGATCGGCGGTTCAACCGTTAAAATAATTTATACCTATTTTTTAATATTTTCTATATTAAATAAAATAAATATCCACTTATAAAATTAAATTAATACAATAGAATCATTTTCCTTTTTTTAAAGATAATTTGATAATATTATTTACTTAATTTCCCTTCAACAATTCATTCAACACACTCTGCAACCCCATAAAAAGAAAATTAGAAAGTTGGGCCAAAATTTCATTAATGGCCCATTAAACCTATATCTAAACCTAAAATTTCAGAAACCCACTTATCTTGTACCGTCTATTATACTCTTGTAGTCTTGTTCTCTTCCTCTGGATTTTCAGCGGCCAGGCATCGCCGCCTCCTCCACCTCAACCGCCGCCTCCTCCCACGCCTGTGCGCTACATCAGACAGCCTCGCCTCCGCGCTGCCACTCGCGACGCACCCGCTGCCGTCCACGGCCACGCCGCCTCCTCCACCTCAACCGCCGCCTCCTCCCACGCCTGTGCGCTACATCAGACAGCTTCGCCTCCGCGCTTCCACACGCGACGCACCCCCTGCCGTCCACGGCCACGCCGCCTCCTCCCATGCCTCGCCCGGTTAACCGGTTCAACCGTTTCTGGCGGTTTTTCCGGTTGAACCGGTTTTTGACCGGTTCAATCCGGTTCAACCCACAAAACGGTTTTTAAGCATGTTTCGGACCGGTGTCGAGGCCGGTTCCCTGTTGAACCGGCCGGTCCGGTTTTAAAATCATTGAGATAAACAACTGCTTTTGAAATAGTAGCATTTACATGTACATGAATTTTTAAATTTAATTTAACTTTAATTTTATTTTTTTTCAAATTATAATTTGACTTAAATTTTTTTTTTTAAATTATATACTAACACATTAAACTGTATGTTACTTATAAAATCTTGAGATATTATTAATTACTTCTCATGATATTACTTATTATTTTTTAGAATATTTGGGTACTTTTAAAATTTTTAAATTTTAAATCAAAATGTATGATATGAACAAGCCTATATTAAATTCACATGGCAAATAGTCAGGAATATAGAAAAAATTAAGAACATATTTGATTAAATTTATAAACTTTTTAAAATAGTTCATAAATTGTTTAGAATTTTTAAATATTTTCAAAATACGTAAAATAATATTGTTTACAACTTTTAAGATTAAAAAAAAAGCTAGTATTTACTATTTATAAGTTACAGAATTTTTCAACAATTTTTTAACCATATCCACCCCACCCTCACTCATCCACTCTAAAATCATGACATTCCTCATCTCTACCTCAACATAAATAAATAAAAATATTACTCCTTCCGTCCCATAGGAATTTGCACCCTACGGGACGGCACATGTTTTAAGAAAAATATATTTTATATATAATGTTGTGGTATATGGGTAAATATATGTATATTTATGAGTGTTCACGTAAATCAATGCTTTCTTTTTTAGTTGTGTGCAAATTTGGATTTTTTTTAAAATATTGTATTTTGTATATATGATTATGCAATTAACGTGGTTTTTAGATGTTTTACTAAAATAAGTATAAACGTGACTGGAAATCACGATTTACAACAGCTCCGTTACCGTGTTTAGTGAGATCATCATAAAATGTGAGTGGAAGTCACGTTTTACCCCAAATGCATTTGCCAACACACCCACGTGATAACCTGATCATTATAACAATGATGATGCTGAAAGGACAATTTGTTTGTGTTTATATGTTCTTTGACTCACAAAGATACAATTTAATCCATTAATAAAATTAAACAAAATTTTTAATATATTATTAATTTATTAAATATACTTATTAATACTAATACATGCATTAGTTTATTCCAATAAATTTATAAATTGAAATTATAATATAAAATTGACAAAATCTTGTATGAATCCGAGTTTACGGTGAACTCGGAGTTATCAATTATCACAGACATGTGTATACTATTATTGTTATATATATTCACTATCACTGTTATGCACATACACTATCACTGTTAAAAAATCAAATATATTTTTATAATAGATAATATATACGAACAACAGTGATTACACATAATAGTGATACGAGTTCACAAGAGACATACTCTATAAAATATTATAAATTAATAAATATTTAGTCTCTTGTGAAGAAATTAATTTAAATTTAAAATTTACATGCATTTTTACTTTTTAAATAATTATTATTAATAAATATTATAATACTAAATAAAAAACTACAAAGGGCATAAATTTCAAAAGAGCATATTCATTAAACTATAATTTTTTAAAGATATTTTAGAAATTTGTTTTTAATGTTGGATGCTTTTTTTTTTAGTATCAATTTTAAATTTCAAAATTAAGGATCCTCATTTTTAAAACCATAACATACACCATTACAATTTACTAAAGTTTTGTGATGTAACTAATACTACTTTTTAATGTATATAAATATCACTATTAAATATGTAAAGTACATATTATTTGTTAGTGTTTTAAAACAAAAAGTACACAAAAATAAAATAAAATAAAAATTTAAATGATGATATTAAAATTATTTTATTTGGTGTTTACATATTGCTTAATATTAGTTAAAAGTCATTTATATATTTTTAATTAATTAATTGAAGAATTATTTATATAATTGTAATTAATTAGTGCATACATTTCTGAAACCAAACACAAGCATGTTGTCATTCCACTATCATCAAGCATGCTGTCATTTCACTATCATCATTGCTATAGTTAGGTGTGTCAGGTATGAATAAATTGGGAGGAAAACGTTTTAACACCGCAGCAAACGAACGTTACAACACTGTAGTAAATCGTGATTCTCATTCACGTTTTTACTTATTTTGATAAAAAGTTTAAAAATCACTTTAATTACATAATCATAAATTAAAAAAACAATATTTTAGAAAAAAACCCACAAATTTGTGTGGAAGGTTAAAAAAAAGTGTGCAAATTCCTACGAAACAGAAGGAGTATTATCTATATTTATTATAAAATTATCGACGATCTAACAACTTATAAGATGTTTAAAATAAATTTAGGCAAACGTATCATAATATTCTCTTCATATTTGAAAATGAGTCATGTTATCATCTGTCCATAAAAAATGACGAACTTATTAAAATTTGTGCAAAAACCATATGCCTATTAAAATATATCTGCCTTATTAAAATCTGTACAAAACCAATATAATTATGTTTTACGGATAGAGGATATAATAAATACTTCTCCCTTCTGAATTAAACTTCACACTATGTTACACACGTATTTTAAGAAAAATATATCTTATTAATTTTTTAGACCAATGAAAAATATTTTGAAATAAAATAGATATTATAAGAATACTTAATTTCTTTTCTTTGAATGTAAAAAATTTATTATGAAATGTTTAAAAATAAAAGTGTAAAATTTAAGTTGGGATGGTGGGAGTTAGAAGTTAAGGAACATAGTCATAAATAGGAAGACCGTATATACATTAATGGGTGTTATTGATGGTTGGCCCTTATCAGGTTGGCATTAGCTCATTAAACAAAAAAAAAAAACATCTAGGGAGCTTGGTATTAATTTAAGATGAAAATAATAATGGATATTATTAGGTTAATCACTATGGGATTAGTGATTATTCTTTTTTTAACTCATTTTTATTATCTCATTCATTTATAACAAATAATACCAAACAATTCTAATGAGAATGAATCCTAATTAATCTTCATTCATTCTTATTCTTCACTCTCATTAACCCCAACCAAGCGGGTCCTTAAGTAGTTAGGAATATATTGACGGGTGTTATTTCTTTTCTTTTTTAATTAGTACACCACCGATTAATTTATTCTTTCATTCTTATTTAATGGATTAACACTCCCATAATCACAATTTTTATCCCACCAAGACCTCATTTTCTTCATGTATCATTGTGGTGTTTTTAAGCAGACCTGACCCGAATACAAGGAATTCAAACTCTAAGCTAAGCTTGAGCTCATTCATTTATATTATTAAATTAAAAATAGAGTGCGATTCAATGATGAGTATAACGAGTCGAGTTCGAATTTGAAGAGCTCTTATATAATACACTAAAATATATAAAATTATATATATTTAATCTAACGAGTCAAATTCTAACCAACACGCTAATAATCAGCTAATTTATAAGCTTGAACTCATTTATAAAAAAACAATTTGAGTTTGAGTCCTAATGAACTGAGCCGAGCTCTCATCAGTCCCAAATAGTTGTAGTGATGAACTGATGATAAAAGTACTACGTGTGAGGATATTCCCAAACATCCTAAGAACTACATGCCTGTTTTGAAATTCTACAAAATAACTTTTAAAATAATTTTTTTTCAAAAACTGTGAGACATAGCTTTGAAAAAAAAATTATTCTAAAAACTGTGTTAAGTGTTTCAAAACAGGCACTGTACCTACTACATTCTTAATGAAAATTCAAAATTACATACTCCATTAGTTCCATAATTCAAAATTACATACTCCGTTAGTTCCATGATTTTTGCTTATTAAACTATTACACATTTTTCAACCCAACATTTTTGACAAGTTATCTTTCACAAAAAAAACAAAAAAAAAAATCTTATATTATTTAATACAATAAAAACAAACAATTCAGTATAAATAAAATCATAAATGGTTTTTTTAAGGAAAGAGGGAATGAGAGTTAATACTTTTAAGTGAACATGCTGCTACCAGTCTACCACGGTTCAAACTACAACTTATAATTAAAGAATAAAAAATGTCTTATCATTACAAATAGTAAACCAACTATTAATTCAACTCTATACACCAGAATTAGACTTGTTTCAAGTTTATTCAAGCCCAAAAATCAATATTAAAATCTTAATAGCAAGTATTGTGTAAATCAATTCTAATTCAACTCAAAACAATATTAGTTGTTTTTATTATACAATGTTACTATCAAACTATTATTTTTTAAATAAACTGAATACTGTTAAAACACACAGACAACTAACACAACAAAACTAAAATATAAAAATTAAACAATGTAGTCAGAGAAAGCTTTAGGCCAAGGCATGACGAGGACAAAAATTGTCATTCCTAACCTCGATTTACATTAAGTAAACAAGTGGAATACAAGAGTTTTACACAAAACTATAAATTTTACAACTTCATGGTGATTTAAAAGTTGGTAAAAATACGAGAATTATTACACCAATAAAAAAATATTGAATATCTAGCTTGTTAGTCTCGGATTTTAGACATTAAAATGAGTATAAAATCCGAGAATTGCTTCATGAGCTAGCTAGCACAAGACGCATTGCAGCTATAGCAACAGCAGAGAGTGAAGCTAGCGTACCTATACAATACTTGATCACATCGTATTTTGCTGCCTCCAGTTGAGCGCGCAGTGTGTGAATTTCCTGATACAAATTTGGGACGAGTGAATAAGAACGAATGCAAAAAAATTCACGGTGCACCAACTATGTAACGTACTCACTCGATCAAGTTTGGCAGTGAGGTTTTTCGTCTCTTGGCTTTGATTGTTCAACTCGTCTCGAATCCTCCTGCAAAAAATCGGTGATTTTGTTTTTGTTTTTCTAGAAGAATTTCAAAAAAAGAAAAGAAAAAGAAAAAGACAGCTTACCCCCTTTCAAGATTAAGGTCCAAGCGTAACCCAGCCGTGACCTTGTCAATTTCGTACCTGAACCAAGATGTTCGACATCTTTCAGAAATGCACTATCCAACGTGGAAAGCAAAATTTTATAACTTTATTGTGCAACTGGTTTAGATTTCGTGTGTACTTTTAAACATTAATTGTTTCAATAAAACATACTACCTCAGTGCCATAAAAGTTTTGCAATCTAAAATGGCATACAAATTAAGAAAGTGAAAAAATGGATTGGGCTTTGAGCGAATTGAGTTTATGTGTGGACCCACTTAAACTATATTTAATTACGAGGATATTGTGAGGGTGGACTTTGTGGAGGGCTTACTATTTTGGAGTGTGCAAATTGTTGTCAGTCGTCCGAATTAAGCAAATAATAGTGAAGGAGAGTATTAGTTTGTTAGTATTGGTTGTTCCATTTAGATGTATTGATTGTAATACTATTAAGTGATAATTACAAACCTCTCTTGTACAATAAAAACTGTTTTGCATAAAACGTACTCAGTGAAAAGGTTGCAGAATCATGTAGTGTATTTATCTACATACATACCTCAATTCACTACGCATTTTCTGTATATCACTCTTGAGTTTTTCTGTCTCATGTTGCAACAAAGAGAAATGGTGGTCCTGCAGACAAAATTAAATGAATTAGATACGTTTCTGCCACAGTTTCAAGCCATAATGTTAAGTAATGAAAAGCAGAGCTTGACTCGTTCTTTTAATAGATCCAGATAATGACAAATCTAAGAAATAAATAAAAATCTAGAAATATAGATTTATGCATGTCATTCGCATTATAAACTTTTATTGTCACTTTCTTGGAAGAAAGACCAGTAATTAGCAATTGATGTCATTTTCCTTCATCTAAATTCCAATTTTATCATATTCCCTCGACATCATCGTCATGTTAGTTCTGTTATTTTGACTAAATCAATTTTTTCCCCAAGTTACTCAATCTTCCAATTGCTCTCGCACTTCAAGATCAAGAATATCTTTTTTAACCAACTTCATCCAAGTTTTCAGCGGTCTACTCCTCATCCGCCTTCAACTGACCTACCAATCTAAGATTTGTTAAACTGGACAGCATAAATGAGAACCCAAATTAAAACCTTCACGCAAATACTTAAAAAAAATTTAATACTCTGTATCCCCAGATTGTGAACTTCTTTCATAAATTCCAAACTAGTAAAACTTTCTTGCTAAAATATTGTAATTACAGACAGGGACAAGATGCATATTTGCATGTGTATGCCTCACCTTATTCATAATGAGAACACTAATGAACTATCAAAACAACCAAAAACAAAAAGGCTGGCTTAGGTAGTTCAAGTACAAGTGCACCAGAAAATACCAACATGATGCGTAGTCTGTATAGGAAAAGGGAGGAATATATTATTTTTAAGGAATTACTTCAGTTTTTATTACTGATCCTGAACATCAAAAGTTTATTTATAAGCATTCTTTATTTTAACCAGACATAAAATTTTGATCCTGAACTACTATTCCTCAGGGTCCCTAAGAGGTTGATTAATAATGAAATGAAAGATGTTGAAGATTTTCAAATACTCAAGTTAAGAAGAGGTAACCGAAAAGCCAAAACACAACGTGCCCGATCTATCAGCTTCACAAGCTACTCAAAAAAATATAAGAGTAGCAGCATCACATCTTCGCCATTTAAGCTTTTTCCAGAAAATATATCCCCATAGTATTGATAAAGTATTGCAGGAAATCAATGATTATCGGAATTTCGTAGTACAGTTGTATCTACTAAAAGTCCCTAGATATATAAAATTCTAAAACAGATATCTCACTACAATGCACTAGTATAAACACGGTGGTGTGGTCATTGCACAGAAATCAGGACAAGTAAACTGCAAACTGTTTATGACACATATACATGTCTGAAATCCTAACACTTACATCAAATATAATTTTCAAAAAGTACACCAACAACGTTCATCAGTCAACCAACAAATTTGATTTTTGCAAATGACTGAGAGGTATAAAAAATAGTATGATGTTTGGTATGTTATTACAAACAAATATAAACCCGAAGATGCATCAGAAAATACAATCAAAATGAGGCAAGTTATATATAACCAAGCAAATCATTAAAAATGATGAACATAGTCAATTAGTTAACATCTATTATGGCGAGCTCAAAAGGTACAGTAGTCCGTCACATTTATTATAGTGCTAATCATTGCATAATTCCATGTCAACCACAAAGACATGTCCAACGCATCACTTAACTATCGAACCTCAAGATGTTGCATAGGCAACAACCAAGACATGACGAAAAGAATCAAAATCACAACATATTTCAAACTATGGCAAATCTATGACTCAATACAACACCAACCGATCAACAGTGGTTCCTTAGTTTCTTTACCTTTATGCTAAGACTCAAAAAAACTGCACAGGATATATTGTTGGGATCAAACAAGTTTTTACACTGCTAAGACATAATTTCAACATCCACTAGCCGAGGCAAGATTACAAATCTACCATGGAGATGTCCTTACTTCGAAACAAACATATAAAGAAAACATGAATCGTCTTTGTAACTGTGTTATATACCTGGGAACTTTTAACTTCCGTTTTGAAGTTGGAGATACTGGATTCTTGTGATAGCTCCATCTACACAACAAGAAAAAGATGTTGAATAATTGAAATAGCTTCAACAAAGAAATCTTACTAGCAAATACTATAATCTACAACAACATGAGCAATCGAAAAAGGAAATGTTAGAAACAAGAGAGCGATGCTTACCTTTTGCATTTGACCTTTAGAAACAAAGGAACCCAAAACACGCTTCATGCTATCATTAAGAACATCACACATAAGCTCCTTCATCGCCTCCGCATGCTCCGTAGGCACGCCACGCTTCTCTAATCTCCTCACCTAATCATGAGAGAGAGAGAGAGAGAGAGATCATGATTATCGAGCACAAATTGCAACAATCAAGAAACACGACTACGAATCTCTACTACAAATTCTAGAATCCAAAAATCAAAATCAAGGAACTGGATTAATTACTAGGGTCAGCGTGTCGAAGACGACGGGGCGTCTGCCATCGGCTTTAGCAAGCTCGGGAACGGTGTTCGAACAAAAAAACCGGGTTCCAGTGCACCCGGTCCCTAGATACAAAGCCCGCCTGCAAGCCGCCGCGTACGCGGCCATTTGTCACTTTCCGATGACCCTTCAAACAAGAAATCAACAATATCCTCGAGTGTTTGAAATTCAGAAGAAAGAAACCCGAAAAAAGGGGGGAAATGAAGTAGATTTGCTTCCAAATCTGTGGATATCAACAGAAACGAACCAAAATTTGAATCAATGTATCAAATTAGCAGAACAGACTCTTTCCCATAATCGCACAATTCAATAAAATGGATAAAAAATATTTGATAATTGGATTGGAGGGCGGCCCCCTTCACAAGCAATTGTGATTCCCCAAGAAACCGAAAAGAGAAGAAGGTACGGAGAAAAAAATAAAAAAGCGCCCACCGTGGGGCTCGAACCCACGACCACAAGGTTAAGAGCCTTGCGCTCTACCAACTGAGCTAGACGGGCAACTTTGTAAAATTTTGCTTGTTACTTTTATTGACTAAGTCTCTTGTGTACAAAGTACGACTCAAATTCATTTAAAAAGAATTACACAATAGTATTATGTGTATATATATTAAAATGTGAAAAATATACTTTTTAATATTAAATAATACAATTTTATTTAAATTACACGGTGCATCTTATACAATCAAAACTTAAGGCATTTGTATTACTTTGTTAATATTTGCAGATAAATACATCGGCCAAATCCTTATGCCAGAGGAGTATCATTATCAAATTCACCGGGTCATTTTCGCCCTAAGGTTCTTTTCTCATTACAATTTAAAAGCACAGTATATCTAATCTGTTCATCCTCTCAATTTCTTTTATATAAATTATTTATAAATTTTAGAGAAAAATAAATATAATTAAAATAATTAATAAAAGTATAAATTTGTGAGACTCGTGGTAATAAATGGAATTTTATGTTTATTTCTCTCTTAATTTTATAAGAAATTTGCACAAAGAAATTAAAAGGATCCACATTCATATCTACCATATCTCCCCATGATCATGTAATGAGTTGAATTCCACATATTTTTCTTTCAATCCAAATATATTTTAAAAAATTATGAAAAATCACATATATTATTACTAAAAAAATTATCAGTTGTTAAATTGTGGTGACTTTTTAATAATAGTAGAGATAATTATTCAGTGATAAAGAGAAATAATTGTTAACAGATGCACTTAAATTGCATATTACATCGAACTTACACTAATATATAGATGTGGGCAATCAGTTTCGAATTTTGAGTACCCAAATCGAACTAAAAAAGCACCCGAACGGTTTCGTATAATTTACTATAAATTTGAATTTCGAGTGATTCGAACGCAAAATTTAAAATTCGAACTTGGAATGGGTAGTCAATTTCAACCTTAGTTAATTTAAAAGGCGTAAAAATTTCAATTAGGGTACTATATAGCATATATTTTGAGGACAAAGGTTGTATTAAATAATACTACTCCCTCCGTCCCAGGAGAATTTGTACCTCTGAGATGGCACACGGTTTAAGGAAAATATATTTTTTAAATAAAGTAGTGGTGTATGGATAAATTAGTGAAAATTTTTGTGAGTGTGCATGCAAATCGATGTTTCCTTTTTAAGTAGTGTGCAAATTGGTTTGGGGCAAATCAAAATGGAAAGTGTGTAAATTGGTCTGAGACGGAGGGAGTATATTATTTTCAATAATACTATCCATAGTAAATTTCAAGCTAGGTAATTTAAAAAAATAAAAAAATTTAAATTGATATAGGGGTGATTTACATATAGATTTTAAAAAATCACTATATTTACAAATAGATTCACAATATTTACACAGAAGCACTTTTTTTTTTCTACATAGAAGCATTTTTTTTTTTTGCACAAAACTTAATTGTAAATATAATGATTTTTCGGACCTATATGTAAACCATCCTTGATATATTGTAGCATACGCTTTGAACCGTATTAACAATATAAAATTTATTACACTGTAGCAAATAGACAGTGTACAGTGAATATCAGCTTTAGTTAAAATTAATTACAATCTTAATTTTATAACCTACTTTAGAGGGTCTTATATATTTGGACTAGAATGTGTTTGCCCCAATAAAATAAGGCTTAAGAAAACATTGCAACCCATAATAAGAACTTGGGATACAACTTGTCAATGTACATGTAATAAATCAAGATGAAAGTATAGGTGCAGCCTGTTACAGAATGCCTATTCCCAAAGCAAAGGTTCAGCATGGAAATACCTAAACATACAACCTACAGCCATGAACGCTGAAAATTGATTCGTGCCATTGAGAGTACCGATTTTAATAAGGATGAGGGGAATGAGGTGAATGGAGATGGTGTTCATCAGTCTTGCTGCATTACTCTTTATTTTTGCAGATCCGCAGAACTAGAAAATTGTCGTCTTACTTGGGTCGCCTTCTGTAAGGAAACAGGATGTCGTCTAGGCTTTGTTTTATCTGATTTCCTACTCTCCGCATGTTCTTCACAACCCCATTGGCCACGAGGTTTGCATTTCGAGAAAACCTGCATTAGATAGTATAGTACAGGTAAGAAGCTTAACAATTTGAAGACTAAAGAGTAAAGAACACAACAAAAATTGAATCATAATAGTGTGAAATAGATGAGGAACTGTCTGAATTGAATTATAGAGGAAGACTTGTATGAAACATGTTACTTTTGCTTGTTTTGTAATACTCACTTTTCTGCAGAAGTGTCACGCCTCATGCATAAATGAGCCGAGTAGTGTCTAGCTCAACCTCAACTAGAGCTTGCCTTGATGGAGAATTCAAAATACTTAAACTCGACTTGACTCGATAACTTACATACAATCACTGATGTTTCAGGGTATACTTTTTAATTCAAATTATTTGATGTTAATACATAATCTGTCACATTTTTTTCTATTTTCCACCTCTATCTCAATCCTCAAAATGATCACTTCATATTTTTAGCTTACCTTTATTAAATGATATTGAAAGCTAAAACTAAGTAACATAGTAAAAGACTGGATATATTTGTCATTATACAACCAATTCTTAATTTCAACAGCAAATTGTATGACATCAATTATTATGAATTAGATGGAGTATTTATTAGAGATTGTTATATTATTTGTCATTAGCGTATATTTGCAAAAAAAAAAAAAAAAAAAGTATTATGGATAAAATGGTAAAATTATGGAAGTTCAGTTAAGCTCGATTACACTCATGAGTTGGATGAGCCATGTATTAACTGAGACAACTCGAGAACTACTCGTGCTCGACTCGAATAAATTCGAGTTAATTTCGCGCTTTTCCAAGTTGAGCAAAAGCACGAGCTCGTGAGCCAGCTTCCCAGCTCGATTCATTTACACCCCAGTTGAGACCGTTTCAGAGAAGGTTTTTGTGAGTCTTATGCCTAATAAGCACAGTTTCTATTGTTGCAAAACAAGTTAATAATTGTATAACCATGTGATTTATCGTATATTATGCTTTTACCAGAAATTAACATTCTAATCTAAATATTTCGAGTCTTGCATGAGAGGCCACAAAATGGCCTTCCAAAATGCATGAGGTGAGGGGTTGCATAATAATTATCACATATCTAAGATACCTAAATTGTCTCTGATGGCTAAATTAGCTTTTACAGAACATGTACTGGTGGGACATCACATCCAAGATTTAAGTAGATAGTTTGTTAAAAATTCCATTATGAGGATAAAGAAGCTTGCCTGGTTAAGAATTCATCCCCAGTTGCATTAGTTGGTTTAGTTGGACGATGATGCTGTGGTATTTTGTTTCCATCTGTAAAAATGAAAACAATAAGTTTCACCGAGATTTACTATAATGATGTAAACAGAAATATCTTCAAGATTCAAGAAGCATCTCTATCTGAAACTTAGGCAAAAATTTACCATATACTTCTATTACATAGAAAGTCATTTGCTTTGTAAAACACTTCATGCAAAATACTCGATAATCTTTTACCCTCTTGTTTCAAATAAATATTACAAGGGCACGAAATTATGCTACATACAAGATCTTTAAAAGGATATGAGCACATATATAATATATTCATCAAATTTGTTCTGGCATACACAGAACCCTCTGGCTTATATCAACTACAAAATGGTCTGCCACAAAAATTTCACATAAATTTGATAAAGTACAATACGGAAATTATCACATGTCCACTAGGGGACACAAAATTATATGTTCACCGGCGAATGTGATAATGACACATAAACAAATTTAAACAGTCAATTAACACAATAGTGAACCCCCTATTAATGTGTCATTACTGAATTCGCGATGGGCATGTGATCATTTCCTTAGTAAAATAATGTTTATATAATTCACCATTAAAAAAATGTCCTAGTACGTTGAGTTCCAATTGACCTTCTCAAAAGTTAAATCGCTATTCAGAGGGTTGTCCCTCATGATTTGAGACCAACAGTACTCCCATAAAGACATAATGCATCAAACAAATACCTGAACTATCAACTTTTATTTCAATTGGTTCTTAAACTATTTTTAGAAAAGCCTTTCAAGTATTAAAATGTAATTCACAAGCTCCCCCCGAGACTAAAATTGACGATTTTTTTAATCATAATGGTTATGTTAATGTTAAAGACCTATCAAAATAAAAGTCGATAGTTTAAAAATCTTTTGATGCATTAAGCCCTTCCGTAAAAGAAATTGTCACAATTTACTGCTTATACTTTAGCTAATAAGTGCTTACTGCAGGTCATAAAAGACATTTAACTGACAGCTAATGTAAAGAAGATACTTGCCTTCTCTATTGAGAACGTGAGAAGGAACAGATGCAGAATCAGAAGCCTTCTTCTTATCCACTAAAACCTGCCCATAAGGCAAAACCATGTTAGCTAACAAAGCAGTTCAAAATTTAAACACAACAATCCAACTCAATAGTAGCATAATAGCTTATGGTGATTTGCGAATGTCTTCTGAATAAGAAAGTTCAGTAATAACATGCCATATTGCATTATCTACCCTTGAAAACGCTTTTGACAATAAATTAAGTAAGACAAATGCTAGATTTTATTGCACAATGTCCAAACACGCAACAAGGAAAAGTAGCAACCGCAATCAGAAACAATCTCAGCATTCTAAAGCAAAATAAGCACATATAAAAAAAACGAATGATCTAGAACACTAACCTCAAGACCTATACAGATCGGCAATTCCGTTCGAGTCTGTTGCCCATCGGTAGTCTGGCCTTTACGGTCCTTGTAAAGAGAATAACCAACACAACTATATCTAAAGTCTACGAGGCTCCTCCCCTCATCATACGCGTGCCTCTTAGGGTCATCAGTAATATACTGAGGCACTATTCATCAAACAAAAATATTATATGTTCTGCAACATTATCCAGTGGGTACTATAGTATACGAACAGCCATACGTTAAATAAAACAAAGCAAAACAAAAGAAGTGTTGTGCTTGCACAGCTGCAAATCATTATGTAAATCAATCACAAGAACACGAATTCTAGAGTATGTAGAAATTCATTTTCATGCTTCTTATGCTGTACAATCCATTATGCATCTACAAAATATGCAGCAAAACTTTTTAAATCATCTTTTTAAACAAACCAAAGATGCAGCTAACAAGCATATGCATCCATTCTAAACACCAAGGTCGCTAAGAAGTCAATCACGAGCACTCTGTTTAATTATACAAATTCATACTTCAACCCATTTGCCATCACACAATCATGAGCTCAACCTACCCTTAAGCGAAATCAAAACTTCATAAAAATTCAAAACAGACCATATCTTTAAAATCAAATAGACCATATCAATCACAAGCACTCTGTTTTAACTTAAAAATTCGTATTGCCATTACAAAATCTCGAGTCACCGAGCCATGACCAAAATTAAAACAAAATAAAATAAGATTTAACTTCATGAAAAAATATTTCTCAACATCTAACAGCAGCTACACAGAAACAGATAATCAAACAGACCATATCAATAGCAAGAACTTTGTTTAAGTTTAAAAATTCGTATTTCAATCCATTTGCCATTACAAAATCTCGAGTTCACCATACCCATGAGGCGAAATCAAAACTTGATAATATACATATATATATCTAACAAGAAATCAAACAGACCATATCTTTCAGAAGGGGAAAAAACCAAAACCAAAATCACGGATCAAGATAATAAATAGAGGGGGAAAATTTGGGGGAAATTAGGGCTACCGTTGGGAAGGGAGCGGGAGAGCCCAACGCACAGAGGATTGCGAGAGTTAGCCTGGAAATTTGACGAGTAATACAGACACCCTTTGCAAGATTTTGCCTGGACTGTTGGAGTATTCGTGTTCTTTGTCGATGATGAAGGAGATGCGCTGTGACAATTGGGAATTGAATCCTCCGATTTCGAAATGACAGCAGCAATCGCGTTTGTTGATTCCGCCATTTCTGTTCGTGGGATCATCTGCCCTTCTTCGCCCCTAATTTTCTCTTCCGCCATAACCAGCGCTTCCCGATTTTCTTTGTGATTTGTTAATGTACTTTCTCACTGACTCACTTTCTTGCTCTCATTATTTGGTATTTTAATCTAAAAATTTAAGTCAAAAACTTAGATTTTAAAATGAGATTAAATATTTTTCTTTAAATAATTGCCAATATTAATTGTTTTTATTTAAAAACATAAATTGTGTAATTTAAACTTTATTATTTATCAAGTTCATCTGTGAACTAGAATATTATAATCTCTAAATTATATTTACTTTGATTATTTTTCTTAGATTAAATTTTCTGTAAATTTAAATTCACGTGAATTATTGTGTAAAATATATTATCATTAATAATAGTGATAGTTGGAGAACTTGAGTTCACAATTTTTTCCTAAATTTTTGTCTAATCTTATTTGCATTTGTCCCCAGTCGTCTTAACATGATAATGTTGTATTCGCTTTTGAATTTTTCCACACTATAAACCATAATACTATATTTTTAAAGTGGTTTTTTACTTTTTAAGTTGGACATATGTAAGGTTGAGTGGGATTTCATGGAGTCTAAGTTGGGACTTGGGAAGATTAGATTTTCCAATCTCTCTTGTTCATACTATTATAAAATGTGTCACGAAAACTTTTTTCTTTATTGTAATAAATGGGAAGCCCAAAGGAAAATTTTGCCCAACAAGTGAATTAGGAAGAGAGATCATTCGTCTCCTTTTTTTTTTATTTCTCTTTCGTAATAAGGGAATGCTTGGTTCAAATTCTTTAATGATAATAAAAATAAAATTTGATTTTTCTTTTTTACCCTTACACATGTTAAATAAATGTTTGTATTAATGGTGGTGTTACACCATTAGTGTTGTGCTCCAATTTTAAATTTTTTTTACAAAAAAGTAAGTTGTTGATTATAGTATAGAGAATTAATTGAGGAGAATGATTATAAGATGAAAAATAAGTAATCAAATGGGGGTGATGATTATCTTATTTAAGAGGAAAATCAATGTTGCATACCTTGTTTATTCTCATACTATAATTACTATATACTCCCTCCGTCCCGGAACTACTTTCATAGTAGTTCCGGGCACGTGAACCAAGAAAAAGTAAATATGTGAGTATAAAGTTAAATAATAAAATAAGAAAAAGTGTATTTTGTTGACTTTTGTGAGAGAGAAAAGTTTCCATTTTAGGTGTGTGAAAGAAGAGTTGGGACATCCAAATAAGGAAAGTGTGAAAGTAATTTTGAGACGGAGGGAGTATATTTTTTTATTTTCATTACTATTGAAGACTTTTAATACTAAGCTCTCCCTAAATTTTTTCCGCATTACTTCAAAAGCAAGTGGTTAGTGGGGTTCACATGAGATGAAAACTTGTCGTCATGCTCTTATTATGTGTCACCTCATTTTTGCAAATGATAACATTAATATCTGGCAGGGGAGTGACGAGGGACATTGATAACATTAAGGAAATCCTTCAGCTGAGCTTTTGGACAACAAATTCTTAGTAAGAGGGTGATGGAAGAGAAAGCAAAAAAGTGTGTCAGGGAGGTTATGGGTGAGGAAGGTGGAGAAGTTCTCGAAACACTTGGATCCCTTGCTTTTGTTAGAAGAACAGAGGAAAGAATAGTTAGATAAAATATTATCACAAGGTGAGAGGTTAGTCCTCATAAAAGTTGTTGCAAAGACTAATGGAGGAAAATGGGAGGTCAGGTCGAGTCGAGCCGAGCGTGGGAGGATCCTCAGTTAGCTAGTAACCCATGCTTGCTACCTCACACTTATTCTTCGACTCTACCATTGAGTATGTGCATGAGCTTGTAGATGATTTAGGGGTGGGGTGGAATCCATAGCTTCTTGATCTTATTTGGTCATGGAGATATGCTGCTTTCATCCACAAAGTATAGTCCACTTTGTTTGCGCGTTGTTTAATGCGATATATAGGAGGGTGTTATGGGGTATTATGCAGTCTGTTTACGAATAAATGATTAATTATGAAAACAGTCTGCACAATATTTTATAATATCCTTTGGTATATCACATTAAATCGTGCACAGGTAAAGTGGACTAATACTTTGTGGCCGGAAGAAGTGTGTTCTATCATGCAATGAGTGTTGTCAAGATGGGAGATTTTCTTAGGTGACTTTTTACATAAATATAAAAAAGTTTTCTAGACTATATCTAAATATATGTGTCATACCTTAAATTTAAAGGGATTTTCCAATTCATAAGGAATTGAAAATATTCTTACTTTGTCTGGAAAGAGTGGATATAGAAGTTGGATCTTTAAACTACTGTAAATACTTGTGTTCTCTAATAACTTTATATTTAATTGTCATACTCATCTATTTTATAAAGCTAGTATGCCATCATCTTGGTAGTCTTTACATCAAATAAGCTTACCTTGCATAAGACGAGCCTGTCAAGACTCATCTTATCAGTTTTGCATTAAGTAGGTTGACATTGTCCTAAAAGAGTTTAAAAGAAAATTTTTCAAACAACCAAGTATAAAAATAGGACGTTTACATTTGTGCACAAACTTTTTTTCAACCTGATTTTGTAAAGTCAACTTATCAGTTAAAACTTACCTTGTAAAGTCAGTTTACACATTATCCTGTGGAAGTCAAATTATGAGATGAGTGATTTTTTTTTAAAATTTTTTTTAAAAGTCTCTTCTCCTAGGAGACATTAATTTTGAAAAAAAATATTCTTTGATACCAACACTATGCACATATACCATTCCAACCACATTTTAAACCCTAACATTTTATTAGCCTCCTTCAATATTTTTGTCTTCCAAAGTTCGATGATTTTGTTACTTTTTTATCAAAATTATCATTGATCATCACGAGCAAATCTATTGTTAAAAACGATACATTCACTTAAAATATATTCATACATGCATATCATTTTCATTTACTATTCAATTTCTCAGCTAACGTATAATATTTCCTACTAGTGAACAAATTTCTATGCTAAACGGATGATATACTCTACTAATTGAGACATATAGTGATTAAATGGAGTTTCATCTCATGAAATGAGATACGTGAAACGGTACTATGTTTTTTTTATACTACATTGAACGTACATATTCAAATAGTTAAAAATGTTGAAACTTGAGGTCACTTTTCATATCGAAATCACCATCATGATCAGTATTTTCCAAGTTTGAATTGCAATCGAAATCGTGGTATATAAAATTAGTTATACTGAGGTTTCAAAATTGTAGTAGATCTGTTGTATTAGGTGTATTGGATGATTGAGACTATGATATGATCATGTTATACATTTCACTTATGTTTAGCAATATATGTCCTACTCGATAAATCTTAAAGGTTATGGAATTGCACATCAAACCACATTTTAGGCAGTATTAGTGTTTCATAGATTTTTAGGACTACCAACACAGTTTTAACATAAACAAAACTCTGATTTATTATATTCTGTAACACTACACTTTCATTTGCTAATGTTTAGTCGTATGCCTTTTCATTTTTTTTGGATTATTATTATTATTATTATTATTATTATATGGATATATAATTTTATCTTTTAAAGTAAACACACACTAAATTTTGTCGGAAATAAGAGCACAAAAAATCACAAATGGAACAAAAAGAACCCCAGTTCAGATAAAATTCAAAGTATAAGAACTTAATAATTACAAATAATATAAAGGTGCAAATCTATTGGGCAATACTATGTCAATCATGTATATTTTTAAAAAATTATTCCTTTTAATATCGAAAAATCATTTCTAGTTACATAAAATTAGGGTGAATTTTCAGCAAAAATAGGGTAATTTTTAAAAGATAGTAAATGACTTTTAAAAATACACTTAAATTGCATGGTTCACCGGGTGCTAAGTCAAAATAAAGAACATTTTTCTAGGGCCTTCATATATATTTTTAGAATGGGGCCTTCATAATATTAGTCAACAACCCGAACATACAAAGGAGAAGCAAGTCCCATCTCCACAATTTCTTGCTATACACAACACAAATTTGCTCTGTTCGATCACAAACAACCTTTACATGTTTCTGCATTTCCTATAATCCATATTACCAAGCAAGAACACAGCCTCAAATAGAGATGTGGATGGTAACAGCAAGATGTAAAACGAATGGGAAGTTCACGTTCTTGATGATGTGTAAGGAGAAAAGTATACTGTATACTTATGATTTGACGATTTTTCGGTTGAATACAGGGTAATAAGTATCAAGGTCAAGCTGTTCTAGGATGTAGTGGCTTCTCCATAGGTAAGAAGAGTGACCCTCAATAACTTCAGTTACGTCAACCTGTAACTTTCGACAATAAGGGTGACGGAGAAGAAAGCACATTTCAAAACATTCATATTTAAGTGATGAAATGACATACATTTTCAATGCCAGGCACATCAACTGGTTGAATTCCAGCCAATCCTTGGGTGAGAAGACTGTTGAAACACACAAAGTGGCACCACCAAACGTTAGAGAATGAAAGAGAGAGTCCTACTCATTCCAAGATGTTTTTATGATATACTCTCTCCTATTTTAATTATTTGTCTGAGTATATTAATTCACACAAACCAATTTCTCAATTAGGATATCAAAACTATTATGTCCTCCTTAATTAGGAAAGGAAAGACCCAAGATGATGATTAGTATTAAATAGGGGTATTGTTGGAAAAAAAAGTTATATTTTTGTTAATATTATCAGAGAGACAATTACTTAGGAACACTTTTTCGGATAGAATCAGACTGATAATTAAGAACGAGGAGAGTACAAGTTTTGACATGGCAATCTGAGAGTTGTATACCTAGCACGAAATGCAATTCCAAGCATCCAATCATTTGTAGAATACGCATTCACATATCTTCCGGCCACCACCTGCACGTATATCCAATGCTTAATTTCAAAGTATTGAGGAAATAAAGAAAGTGGGATTTATTATTCGGAACTTAGTAAAATTTGATCAAGTAGAAAAGATATGCAACCTTTCGAGTGGCTTCCCAGTTCATGTCTTTAATCCCTATGGGAGCTCCAAGAAGAACAACTCTTTCCACGAGTCCAGCTAGTGAAAACACAAAATCGAGAATCAGTTGTGCACAACATATAACTCATTTTAATCAACAGTCAACACATCATCCTATGAATAGGGTGGGGTCCAACGACAATTCTGTCTAATCTAAGGCTCTACACTCGAGATACCAAATACCACAAATGTAGCAGAGATGACAGTTCTGCAGCTAGAACATAAACATTCAACAGAAGTGAATAAATTTCTCATAGAAGAGACATTTCTAAGGAATCTTGACTTTACTTGCAACCATACCCTGCAAGAGTTATGCTTACCATTAGATTCACTTTCTGCTAAAGCCTGGAGGCACTTGAAAACCACCCGTGCTCCAAGTGAGAAACCCACAAGTGTCACAGGCCTGCAAATTCATAATGACATTCAATTAGAATCAAAGATCTGCTGGACTTCAACATTGTGAAATAGAAAAATTTTGGTATACCTTTGGCCTTGCAATCCCTTCATTAATACTTCAGCTAGCAATTTTCCTGCCTTATCAGATCTGAAAAATATGACAACACTTGTGATTTTCTGAACAATGATCGTAATGGTGGAAGAGATAGATGCTCTACATGACACTCAAAAATATTTTAAAGAAAAAGCAAGATGTAGCCACCCCCATAAGTTTGCACCAAATGCCAAAAGTTCATATATCGCCCAGCTCTCCCCCAACTCCACCCCGGCCCCAAAACAAAATAAAGGGTTGATTGCATAAAAAGTTCACAACCTGTCACGTTTTTTCAATTAGAAGATATGTTTTTAAAATTACAATTCGATACAAAGACTTAATAGCAATTATATCATATGATCATTTTCCGGCAACTTATGCTGAAGTGGCACAATAATATTTTTGGAAAAAACACAAATAAATTCACAACTAATTGTTACTGTTTTAAATTAACAACCTTTTTTTTTTTGTTGCAATTTCTCACTGCCATGTTAGCAGGACTTGCCCAAAAATATGTGAAATTGAAAAAAATGTGAAGAAATCGTGATTTATATCGCAACTAACCTAAAATAAAATAATTAGTCTTGAAGATATCAGTGAACTTGTTTCCCGAGACATGAACCTAAATTTTCCATTAGAACATCCCGTACCTAGCAGAACTGAAATACTTTTCCAGCCTTCTATTTTTTACATGAAAACCTAGGTTATTTGAATAATTAACCCAGAAAGTATAAAGGCGAACCTGTTCAAGGCAATTGTCCATTTGCTGTCAATGAAATCCGTAAGAGCAACTAATGTTGCAGGCCAAGCCAGTGCCACTAAAAGAGAGCTTAGTACAGTCATCATGGCACCATGTTTCATCATTTGCAGGGCCATTGCTGCAGCAAAAACTCATTTTTTTGTCATCGAGCAACTAAAAGGCCTACTCACGCTTTATACTTAGCAGGAAAAAAAATCCTTTACTTGAAGTAAGCCAGTCTTGAATAGCAGTGCTTACAGCAATTAGATTCTTGGACTCCCACTGAAGTACATACCTAAAGAAGAATAATTATGTTGCTACATGATTTATCAAGTTTAGGAAAACCTTTGTAGTCTAAATTTGTTACTAGAATCCAAATAGTAAAAGATAAGATCTTAACAAATTAAAATCACTTCCAAGAATGAAAAAAACCGGACAATGCTGGAGATATACCTTTCCAAATTATCATTTTGCGCTTCCCAAGGTCTTATAAAGTCTTCTTCCTCAAAAACAAATCCAGATATTGATATTTCAACTGCTAGTCGCTGACACAAAAATTATAGAGAAGATAACACACATTAATGGTACACATTCATTACTTGTGTTACTTTTTTGTGACGGTAATCACGTGGTCACTATAAGAACAGCCTATCAATCCAATCACATCAACAAGAAAAGGAAGTGAGGATAAGAATTCATTTGTAGCTTTTCTTCCACTCTTTACTTTTTATAGATGCAAAGCTAAAAAGCCTCACCCCTTGGTTATGGTTTTCCCCTATAGCTTTGAACTCAAATTCATCAACATCTCCGATCCTTCTTGCCATTTTGCTCCCCGTAAGTCCAGCTCCAGCAGCTTATTCGATGAGAGTAAATAAGATAAGCAAAGAAGTAACATTTGCAAATGTAAGGCCTTGATAGAATTGCTTTTGATAGCAAGCAAAGACAAACAAGGAAATAGCTGTGTGTGAACCCCAAGAGAATCTACTTAGAAAGAAATTCAATGCAGTGGATTCACACATTAAGAGCCCACTTACTCAGCTTATAAGCTCCTTAAAACAACTAATAAGATCTCATATATGCTTGGTTAAAATCCTTTTTTAACAGCTAATACTATCTTAAAAGAAGCTCTTTACAACTTATAAGCTCCAAAAAAGCCCCGACTTATTTTTCTAAAATCTTTTAGCATAAATTTTTAGAAAACAAAAGTCACCTCACTCACAAATTATCAAAGAACTTATCAGTTACTTAAAAGAGTACATTGTATAAGCTCTTGAAACGATGTATAAGATGTCTGAAATAAGTTAAGCAGGATGGGTTCTAACTATCATAAATTTCATCTCCTACTTACCACCAAAGGAAGCTGCTACTGCAACAGAACCTGCAACACTTCCAGCAGCAGTAGCAACAGCAGCAAAACCACTAGCTCCAATAACAGGGATAATAGTCCCTAATGTAGGTGCTAAAGCACTGAATCCAGCAGCAATTGCTGGAGCAGCTAAACCTATTCAAATATGATGCACAAATATATTCAGAATCCAATTTTTATCCCACTTAAAAATTCAAGGACCTTTCAATGCATTCACAAACAATTAAGAATGAAAAAACATACCTCCAGTAACAGCCATCAAGGTTCCTCCAGCTAATGCAGCACCACCTATAATACCTCCACGTTTCCACTTAGCCCATTTACTTTTTGGAGATTTGGCAACTTCTTCTTGTTCCTTTTCTTTCAGAATAGCCATTGCAGAAAAAGCAACCATAATCTCGATTGTCTCCTGCAAAAAAATCATTCAACATCATACGAGCAAAGGTTCCAGCCACTTCGTAAAGGGACTTTGTTAACAACTTATGATGGTTAAGCCTGCACCTAAAATGAATGCACATGCATGGTGATATCAATATAATAAACTATAAGATCACACAAAAAGAACATTTTTGTGTCTAAGAAACTATCCAGAAAAAAGCACACAACAGTTCATAAATTCTTCCTCCAAAATGCTGAAGCATCCCCATACTTGCATAGTTCATTTGATGCATGAGATAGTAACCATCCAACCTAAGAAAGCCCCTAGAAATTCTACTCTCTGATTGCAGTCTCCACAATTAACCTCACATATATTTATTTTATATCTTGAGGAAGAAGGTAAACAAAAGCACTTCAATTTCACTTGGTAATGGAACCAAAAACTATTAAATGGTTCAAGCCAAATTACCATGCATTAACAATATGAAACAAGTATGGAAGGATTTACTGAAGCATGGGTTGCACAACATTTTTTCTTTACTACTGAGCCCTGAGATGCTGATATAAGACATGGCATTCATTGGCCGATTCCACTGTACATTGTGTAAAGTTCCAAATAACAGTAAATTATACCTATAACAGTTCAGACATATCAAAGTAACCCACAAAGCTACCATTTGCTACAAAGTTCCCAAAAAAAGCACTAGATTAAGACAGTAGAAGTGTGAAATGTACCACTGTTATCCACTTGACATCAAACCAGGTAGCTAGCAACCTCAGTGCCACACGATGTCTGGCATCATAGCCCTTTCTTTGCCTGGTGGATTTTTTGTTTTCTTCAGGAGCATCAGCTAGACAAGCAGAAAGAAGCTCGTATAGGACTGTCACTTTCCTTGGGAAACTAAGCATTGCCATCTCTTCCAGTGGTTCTCCATCAGATTCAACGATGGATTCTATGTGGGCTTCCTCAACAATGGATGTAATAGCACTTGATTCCTGCTGACTACTGTTAGGTATATTGTTCTCTTTAGATTCTGACTCCGGCGTCTTATCAGGGGTTGAAAACTTTTCCCGACAAGCCTGCTCATATTCACGTTGCTTTTCCATTTTGGATTCATAATCATCAGGAGTCTTTTCCATGCTCAAAGACATAGCCTTGATACTATTAGCTAAAGCCAGTTCCATATCCGCAGATATATTGCTATTTTCCTCGGCGAGTAACCGTAGAAACTGACAAAAGAGTAATTATTCATCATTACAAATCATACTTGTTCATGTTGTAATTGATCCACAACACATGATATAATATCGTATATAATGTACAAGCATCCCATACCCTCAGATTGCAAATACAATTACATTCAAATGTTTAAATGGTGTCATGAAAAGTTATTATTGCAAAAAAATATTGTTCTCCAAGCGTAAAATTTGGTAGACGACCTTTCAGTAACATTCCTCTTCCCAAAACAACATTATGTTTGCAAATCCAGACTGTTCTATCAAAGAAATTGTTCATCAAAGCATTGATGACCAATACCGACTTAACACTAACATGGCCTTCTCAACGCATTCACATTTGATATTGTGAGACCAAAAAACTGGAAATAATAACATTGCACACATACTAGTGAAATTTCCTAAATTTAAGTTCGTTTCATAATTTAACCCACCATATTTGGCATATCTCATTATCATCAAATTGAAATTAATCTTAGCTTTACTCCAAAAGATGCAATAATCTGCAGTCCATCACACGCACTACAAAACTATATACTTGAAGGGAAGGTAAAAGGGAAATCACTGTAAAGTAAAAAATCTTCTAAAAAGTAAAAAATAAGAAAGAGAAGAACTAACAGCTCCAACGTGATGCTTGGCCGGTGAATATGCTACAGTTTCCTCTAGCCCACTCCACGCTCTGCTATCAATTTCCAGATACCTACAATCAATCACACCAGAAACTTCACAGAATTTTCTTCATATTTTCATGATCGCAGCGACAGAGACAGAGTGAAAATTAGTACTTGAAGACCGGTCGAAGAAGACCAGAGGACTCGTGGACCCACAGCTGGGGGTCATCGGAGACGGAATCAGAGCTACTGCTAGAACTGGGGCGTTCCTCCGACGCGCCGTCGTCGTCATCTTGGTGCGTTGGAAACCCCAAGGGATGAGTCTGATGGATCTGGGCTTGGTGCAGAGCCAGAGAAAACAACGCAGCGGCGGCGTACTTCTGCGTCGCCGTCAGCGTCGACGGCGCTGATGACATCACTTTTCTTCAGCTCCTCTTTTGTTGTTCAAATTCAGCGTAAGATTTGATTGAGATTGTAATGCAGTGACGGTAAAAGAATTCAAGAAATTCTTCGAATGAATGATCAAATGATGAATTGCTCAGAGAATTCTTATCAGTCTTCGGCGTTCTTGTTATTTTTCACTTGGGCTGTTTCCTTCTCAATTATGACGGTTGAAGAAAGGGGGAATCCATGGAGTACGGCGCCGTTTGAGAAATACACTAATTTGACTATTTCCATAAACAAAAATTTGTGCATAATTTTTTTTTTTTCACAAATTCTAATATACAATATTGTACTAAATTCGATCAGTACAATATATCCATTTAAAAATTCGCAGATTTCAGAATGTAAGACAGAATGTGTGTTACTATATCTTAAAAAATTAATTTTTTGTACTTTTAAAGTAACTATAAGGATAATATGTATTTTTACAAGAACAAATATGTGTTTCTTAATTTATTTTTTATTGATTTTATGTTGATAATATGTTAATGTAATAATATCTTACATGTGTTACTATCTCGGCAGTCCTAGAATGTATACTACATGAACATATGTGTGTTACTGTAAGACAAAATGTGTGTTTCTATATCTTAAAATAATTAATTTTTTGTATTTTTAAAGTAACTATAAGAATAATATGTATTTTTATAAAAATAAGTATATATTTTTCAATTTATTTTTGTATTGATTTTATGTTGATTCGCGAGGCTATGAGCGCAGCACTGGAAATGGGGTTCTGTTAGTCACCAAAGCTGAAAGTTTATATCAAAGACGTAAGACAGAGGAGGTTGTTGGTCCCAAACAAATCAAAACAGTGTATGAGAGAATGAAGTGTTGACCCCAGCAACATACATGAACAAATGAGACATGAGAGAATGTCATGATACATATTAGGTTTCTAATTAAAAGAGTAGTTAAATCATTTCAATTGATGATATTATTTATCTAAAAGAGTAATAATTACGACGTCTAGATATTAATAGTCGCGCCCGTAATTCTATATATATATGGGAAAATGGGGTATAATTTATCCCCAAAAGTATTGCGCCGCGCTAGTCTAGGGTTCAACGACTACGAGGTACGTCCAACGCCGCTGACGATTAACTTTGACAAGCTACCTCAATTCACCGAAGGCCTCAACTCTTGCCTCACACTCATCTAGTTAGTTTCTTTATCCTATTTTTGCTAATTAATTTGTTGTCCAAATGTTGGAAATTGAATTAGATCTGCTATTTTCTTGTGATTATATGTATGTTTTGAATGATCGGTGATATATATAATGTGGGTGTTTGTCTTTGGTAGTGAACGGAGAGTAGAAAATTGAGGTTTACTTATCCATTTAGATTTGGAGAGGCCTTTTGTGGGTCTATTCTACAAGTCTGGAGCACCAATTAGTATGAATGATCAATTTATATTTTGTTACATTGGTTTGATGCAATGTTTAATAAAATGATGAGACAGACTCAGACAAGGTCATATTTATAGCAACATAAATAATTCGAGATAATAATTAGTTTCAATAGTGTTGGATATAAATTATTTTGAATCTATTTAAAATTTTATACCATAATTCGATATTAGTCCGTGTAGGCCAAAACCTTTAAGGAAGTTTGATTTGGAATTTTACAAAATCATATATATATATATATATATATATATATTTGTTTTGAGATTTAAAGGCAAAGACTTAGTATTATGTTTAAAAGTAAATGATACTACAGTACTCTATCGTTGTGGAAGAGTGATTGCAATGATTGAATAATTGTAAAATAATTAAATTGTCTATAAATATTATAGGGGAGATATTAATTTGAAAATCAAATATTAAATTTCAAAGTAAAACAGTGTTTGATTTTAAAAACCAACCTGGCGCATAGAATTATAGTTATGTCCAACCGTTTGTAGTGGCTTATTTAGTCAAAAATCCTGATAAAATCGATGTTCATTATTCTCCTAAATCCCATTTTCCAGTTGCAGATACATTAAGGGTCTGTTTTGAAATTCTACAAAACTGTTTCTAAAATAGTCTTTTTCCAAAAGCTATGAGGAGAAGCATCTAAAAGAAGTAGTTTTAGAAATTGTTTTAAAAGTTCTAAAATAGACACTAAGTTCAGAAAGCTGTGACAATATGGTGGCATTAGCAAACTCCAAAAAGTAGAGGAAATACCTTATTTTCAAAAGTAATTCCCTCTTTGCTATTCTAGTCTGTTTTGAAATTTTACAAAATAATTTTTAAAATAGTTTTTTTTTCAAAATTTTGAGAGAACTTTCAAAAGAATTTTTTTGAAGCTGTTTGTAGAGTTTTAAAACTGACAATTAAGCATAAAATTAAAAGACAACTTCTAATACTAAAAAACAATGCATTAATCTCTCTCCATGTATTCATCTTGAGAGAGAGAGAATAGGAGAGAGTTTAATTTCCTTTTCAATATCTTTTTTCTTGCTTACACTCTCTTCTTCTACACAAAGATGGCGGAAGGGCAAAGTTCAAGAAAGCGCACTAACAAGAGTGCATCACCTCACAATAAAATAAAGATTTGCTTCAACTCTCAGGTTCTTTTTTTTTTCCCTCTCATAACTATGAATTAATTTCATAAAAACTCACACCCTTTTATGTTTCATCAATTAGACTATGTTATTTTAAAGTTTGCAATTAATTCAATACACGAATTAATAATTAATTCGTAGTGAAATTCTATCCACACTTTTGCTTTAATATTTTCAAAATATATGCTTAGTTTTATTCGACAAAATACAAATGCAAAATCCTCTACACAAAAACTCACATGAACTATTGCGAGAAAAAAAAAAAGTCACCTATTTATTTTTTCCTTTAATGATTATTTTTTTAAGGTTGGAAAAATATCATTTATTTAATTAATTTGAAAAATGTTTGCATTTTCTTCTGAAATTGCAGGACGGAAACCATGACTATTACAAATGTCACAAGGACGAAAATATCAAAAACTTATTACAAGTTTTTTGTAAAAAAAGAGGAATTGTCTATGATGCAGTAGTCTTCCTCTTTCAAGGCAAACAACTTTTTTTAATGGGGACTGTTACTCAGGTAATTAATTTCAATACAATGCAGTAAATATGTTTTTTTTTTTTCGCCGCATAATGTGGAATTTTTTAAACACTAAACTAGGGATATAAATTATAGGGTGGCATCAGAGATAATATATTAAGAGTAAGTCTTATATGCACCAATTACACTGTGCAATTTAATGTTTTTTTTAAAAAGTTACACAATTTATTACTGAAAAGTTACACAAATTATTATTAAAAAGTTACACTATGAAAGATACACTTTTCAGTAAGAACATGTGTAACTTTTCAGTAATATTTTGTGTAACTTTTAAAAATGAATTTGAGTTGCACAGTGTAACTGCTGCATACAAGACTAATCCTTATATTAAGGGCAAGTTTGCTTTGTCAGGTTAAAAGATATTAATATTTTTATTCTATTTATTCTACATTCAATTAGTTCATGTGATGTTAATTCGTAATAAAATTTAACCATGCATTATTAAATGGGAAAGGATTGAACTATGTGACGAGTGCAACGTTACACATTTGGATTAAATGTGATATCAAATGAATTGAACTACATTTTGTTTATGTATATATTGACCTTTTATATGTTATCATTGTTATTTAAAAAATATTGTACAAGTTTATTGATTTGTTCGTGTTATGGAAGGCTGGATTGAGTGACCAAGACGAAATTGATGTAATGATTAGTCAAACCGGCGGAGGAGGAATAGGTGGCAAGAAGAGCATTTGCAACTTCTGAATTAAATTTTTCTTATCAATTGAAAGAATATGCATGTTATTCCTTATGGATTTGATATGTAACTAGTTTATTTTTTATGCAAGTTTTTTGCTTATTAATTTATAACATTATTATGTCAACACTGTTTAATGTTTTGAGAATATTTTTTTGTCTCATCATTTATATAGTGCCAATTTGGTAACAAATTTTGACTCTTCATTTTTTGCATTACAACTTCTTGGGGTTTTCCAATTTTGAGAAAATAAGTTTTGTACTACATCTTTAATATCTATACATAATATGTTATATATAAAGATAAATTGAGTTTGGATACTGAAATTTAGTCAGGAATCCTGATCCTGAGCTTTTGGATCCGGAGGAATATTCATGAGGTATTATCCTGAGCCTTGTAGAAACTGGTCCTGAGCCTGAGCGAAGATTTCATCTTCAGTCTGAGTGTGCTGATCTTGACTCTCTTCCTGAGTGTTCAGATCAGTAAAGACACTTGTACTGAAGACTCAGTAATCTGAAGGCACTATCCTGAGAGGTCATCCTGAGCTGAAAATGACCAATTCCCTGAATCACTCAAACTGAAGCTTATGAGCTGAGTGATAAAGTCAGTTATTTTGGACAGCTGGCAGAGCATTCCTATTGGACGCTGGAACAGTTATTTTGGGCGGTTATAACCATACGAATTCGATGATTGGTTAATAGCTCAAAGACAGTTAAGGGATAGATCTATATATATATACGTATTCATTCTACTGAATAACACATACTGAGAGTTGACATTCAAAATCTTAGAGTGAGAAAGCTTGTAATCTGTAAACATTTTTCGTCTGATAGTGAAGTGAGGAAACCCCATCCGTGGATGTAGATCAATTTGATCAAACCATGTAAATTGCTTTGTTCCTTTGACTTTCATTATTTCTGTTGAGTGTGTTCATCCGGCATTCTTCAAACGTTCTAATTAACTGAAGTTTTATTAAGTTCGATTCAATCCGGTCATATTCACAACAATTGGTGCCGTCTGTGGAAAAGAAGGAAGAACCGACTGGGTTAATCATCAATCATGGCATCTACCAAGCTGAATTTTGAGAAATTCACTGGAACAAACGATTTTGATTTGTGGAAGATCAAGATGAAGGCTCTCTTGACTCATCATGGGCTGGCAAATGCTCTGAAGCCTGAAGATCAATGGCCACCTTCTTCGTCAGAAAATCCAGGCAAGAAACTAGAAATATTGGAAAAGGCTCATAGCACAATCATCTTGTGCTTGGGGGATAAGCCTCTGAGGGAGGTATGTAAGGAGAAGACTATCATTGGTGTTTGGAGTAAATTGGAGAAGGTGTATCAGACTAAGTCTGTCACCAACAAGTTGTTCATGAAGCAAAAACTGATTTCTTTCAGGATGAATGAAGAGAAGGAACTGATTGAACAACTTGAGGAATTTAACAAGGCCGCTGATGATCTTGAGAACCTAGGAGTGGAAATTGATGATGTTGATAAGGCTTTGATGCTCCTAAATTCCTTGCCTAAATCCTTTGAGAATTTCAAGGATACTTTACTATTTGGGAGGCAGGATCAATTGTCCTTTAATGACATTCTGGGTGCGCTGAAAACAAAGTCTCTTCAGCTACAAACTGATAAGAAAAATTCAGTTCAGGCTGAAGGTTTGAATGTCAGGTTTAAGAAGGGCAATAAGGATTTTCAGAACAAGAAGAAGAAGAACACAAAGGGGCCAAAATCTGGTGATTTTATTGAGAAGAGGAAATGTTTTGCTTGTCACAAAACTGGTCATCTCAAGAAGAACTGCCCTGACAGAAATAGGAATCAGGGAGAAGAACAAAAGACTGATATAACTGTTGCTGCTGATGGAGGGTATGATATTGCTGAGGTGTTGACGGTTTCTAACCTGAAGCTGAATGATGAATGGGTACTTGATTCAGGATGTTCTTTCCATATGTGCCCGGATGAGTCATTGTTCAGGGAGTTGAGGAGGTTTGATGGAGGCTCAGTTGTGTTGGGCAATAATCAAACATGTAAGGTGAAGGGGAGTGGTTCTGTCAGGATGAAGCTGCATGATGGAGTAGAAAGGATACTCTCAAATGTGAGGCTAGTGCCAGAACTGAAGAGAAACGTGATCTCCCTGGGTTCCTTGAATCAACTGGGTTATGAGTTCAACACTGAGGATGGTTACATCCTGATAACCAAAGGCAAGAATGTATACATGAAAGGCAAGAAAGTCAATGGGTTGTATATCCTGATTGGGAGCACTTCCAATGGATCAACAAACAATGTTAAGGACAGCACTGAGGCAATGATATGTCACAAAAGGTTAGGCCATATTGGAGAAAAGGGGCTCCAAGAACTTTCTAAGCAGAAGGTATTTGGAAATGGGAAGGTACTGAAAATGAATTTTTGTGATCATTGTGTCCTGGGAAAATCCAAGAAAAATCCATTTCCAAAGGGTAAGAAAACTACCGATGCACCTCTGGATTATGTTCATTCTGATATCTAGGGACCAGCTAAGGTGGAGACTTATAGAGGTGGAAGATACTTCATGACATTCATTGATGATTTCAGCAGGAAAGTATGGGTGTTCATACTGAAGTAGAAAAGTGAGGCCTTAGCAAAATTCAGAAATTGGGTCAGTGAACAAGAAAATAAAAGAGAAAGATCAATTAAACATCTCAGGACAGATAATGGATTGGAGTATGTATAAGAGGAGTTCAATAATTTCTGCAAAGAAAGGGGAATATTAGACACATGACAGTTCCTGCAAATCCTCAGCAGAATGGACTTGCTGTGTCGCATCCCTATTTAATAAAGCTTTTGTAGACCGAATTATATAAAAACACACTCAAACAACAATAAGATAAATCAAACAGACGTATTTATTTTGAAATTTGCAGCGGAAATAATTATTATAAAAGTAAAATACATTAGTACTTAGATTATTTATACAAAAAGATAGTATATCATGTCTTCTTTAAAGTAACAAACACATACTCAGATTGTCTATGCGATGTGACTCATAATACCAAAAACTGTCAAACCCAAACTTAACATCGTAGTATATTAGAAAACACTATAAACTAATTTATTGATATTAAATACTAAACAGCAAAACAGACAATCCACCATTGCTCCACCGCTCCCGCTTTTATCTGCAAAATGTTAAATAATTTGGGATGAGCAACCAACTAGCTCAGTGGGATTCACTTTGTCACAATTAAATATCACAAGTAAATCAAATCATCATCTCACATAACATGCATGCATACATAAAGCAATGCATCTGTATATTGGCCAATCTGTATACGGTGGAGCTGCCTCCAAGGAGCTTACCCTCCTGGACCGAAGTCCCCGCAAAGTTACAACGATCTTACCGTCGAAGCAACCCAATAATTCAATATATATGTCAATATCATGTAGTAAGTAACAATGAAATTCACATGAACATTTAAAAGGGACAAAACAAATAAAATCCCACCTTAAATCTTGATTGTCCTTGTAAATGTGTAGTTTACTTAAAGCGGGAGTTGCTCGACACCTCAAATCCGCAGAAACGACAATAATATAAACCCTTAAAACACCCTAGCACCTTCCCGTAACATACCTAACAACAATTAATAACAAAAATTATTCAAATCTACTAAATAATTAATTTTACTCAAACTTTCGTCTAATTAATAAAAACACTACTAAATCTTATGCACAAGAATTACCTAAATTAGGGTTTTACTGAATACGGGTCGAATTTCCCTTTCTCTTTTCTTCTTTTCTTTTTTTTCCTGCGTCGTGAACTCACGACCCACTTCTTTTCTTCTTCAGTTCGCGTGTGTGTGAAATTTCACCCGGAAACTCTCTCTCTTTTTCACTCTGATTGTTGCTTAGTGTGAATAAGGTTTGAGGCATATAAGTGAGTTGGCGTGGCGTTTGGGTTATCAAACCAACTCCACTGCCATTTTTTTTAATATTATTATTCTAAGTCAAACTTAGCAACTAGGATATACTAGCCGCCTACCACTTATATAGATATATATGCATTATCATATTAATTACTTCCTCCGTCCCTAATCAATTTGCACACTTTCTATTTTGGGTTGTCCCAAATCAATTTGCACACTATTTAAAAGGAAAATATCGATTTTCGTGCACACTCACAAAACTTTTCACACATTTACCCATATACCACTACTTTATTTAAAAAATATATTTTTCTTAAACCACGTGCCATCCCGGGGGTGCAAATTCCCCTGGGACGGAGGGAGTATATAATATATTATATATATATTATTCTATTTATTATACTTTCTATTTAAATACCCCAATTAATCCTCAAATAATCTACACATAACTTACCCCACTAGTACCAAAATATTTTACACAACACATTTATATAATACAAGGGTCTCGAATAAATTACACTAGAGTTTTCTCATTTATAAACATATAATGGCATATGCCAATTTAATGAATAATTTAACACAACATCACAAATAGCATATGAATAATATAAAATGTACTCAAATATATATATATATATATATATTTATAGTTAATTTATATTATTTATTAATAAATATTTAAATTAACAAACTTAAGAAAATAAATAAACATAATACTTTATATACATAAATAATTTATAAATACACCTTTTAAATTATAATAATAATAATAATAATAACTTATATAAATTTTATTATCTATGGTGATTGAGTCTAAGGGTGTAAGATGCTGAGAGGATGAATAGGACAATCCTGGAAAAGGTCAGGAGTATGTTGTCAGATGCAAAGCTACCCAAGGTGTTTTTGGGGGAGGCAGTCAGTACAGCTTGTTATCTCATTAACAAGTCACCATCCTCTGCTATTGAGTTCAGGACACCTGATGAGGTGTGGTATGGAAGGATCTCGGATTACAACAACCTGAAGGTCTTTGGATGCTCAGCTTTTGCCCACATCAGACAGGACAAGCTGGAACCTAGAGCACTGAGATGTATCTTTATTGGTTATCCTAATGGAGTAAAAGGTTACAAGTTATGGTGTCTGGAACCTGGTCACAAAAGGTGTATTGTCAGTAGAGATGTGACTTTCAATGAGAAAGTCATGGGATACAATCAGGCCATAAACTCTCAGGACTCGGATGGTATTATTTCAGAAGACAAATTTCAGGTTGAGGTGGAGAATCCTGACAAGAACTCAGGACAAGCAGGCACTGAGTTAGGTGAAAACTCAGGAAAGACTCAGGAGGAGTCTGAGGAAAGTGATACTGATGAACATTCTGACCACTCAATTTCAGATACTGAAGGTCAAGATCTCAGAAATTATAGTCTAGCAAGAGACAAACACAGGAGAAGCATACACCCTCCGACTAGATTCGGTCAGGCTGACATGGTGTCTTATGCCCTGATAACTACTGAAGAGGTGAAGCATCAGGAACCACAAAACTATGCTGAAGCTGTGTCAGGTAAAGACAAAGAGAGATGGATACTGGCCATGACTAAGGAACTTCAGTCATTAGAGAAGAACAACACTTGGACACTAGTGAACAAGGTTCAGGGACAGAAGGTAGTCAGTTCCAACTGGATCTTCAAGAAGAAATCTGAAGTGGGGTAAAAAAGATGAGAGAAACTGAGATACAAGGCAAGGTTTGTAGCCAGAGGTTTCACTCAGAGAGAGGGGATAGATTTCAATGAGGTATTCTCACCAGTTGTAAAACATTGTTCAATCAGAATTCTATTGTCAAAGGTAGCTCAGGAGGATTTGGAGCTTCAGCAGCTAGATGTCAAGATAATCTTTCTACATGGACTGGAAGAAACGATACACATGCAACAACCTGAAGGTTTTATTCTACCAGGAAATCAGGAGAAGGTGTGCCTACTGAAGAAATCATTGTATGGGCTGAATCAAAGTCCTAGGCAATGGTATAAGAAGTTTGATAGTTTCATGACCTCTATAGGCTTTACAAGATGCAGGTATGATAGTTGTGTCTATCTTGAAAAACAAGGGAAGGAAGTACTCACATATCTGCTGCTCTATGTGGATGACATGTTGGTTGTAAGCAAGAGTCCTGAGAGAATTCAAAAGTTGAAGGTAAAACTGAGTAATACATTTGACATGAAGGATCTGGGAAGTGCGAAGAGGATACTGGGCATGGAAATTATCAGGGATAAGAGCAAGGGAAGTTTGTTCTTAACTCAGAAGGATTACATCCTGAAGATACTTATGAGGTTCAACATGCATGAATCTAGGATTGTATCTACTCCCCTTGGTCAACAAGTCAAACTAACATCAGATCAGTGTCCAAAGTCAGAAGAAGAGAATGCGCAAATGAGTAAAATTCCTTACTCAAATGGAATTGGTAGCATCATGTATGCTATGCTATGCAGCAGGCCAGATTTAACACATTCAGTCAGTGTGGTCAGTAGATTTATGGCAAATCTGGGAAAGACACACTGGGAGGCTTTTAAGTGGGTTATGAGATACTTAAAAGGTACTGAAAATCTAGGGTTACTCTTTGAGAAGACTAAGGAAAACACACAACCTCTTCAGGGATATGTGGACTCAGATTATGCTGGAAGTATTGATACTAGGAAATCCTTAACAGGATATGTGTTCACATTATATGGTACAACAATCAACTGGAGAGCAGTACTCCAGTCAGTAGTGGCACTCTCAACTATTGAGACTGAATATATTGCGATGACTGAAGCAGTAAAGGAAACGATGTGGCTCAAGTGTATGATTAAAGAATTTGGAATAAGGCAAAAGGAAGTTACAGTTTAGTGTGATAACCAGAGCACAATTCATCTAGTCAATCATCATGTCTTTCATGAAAGGTCAAAGCATATTGATGTCAGAATTCACTTTATGAGAGATGTGGTGGAGAAGAAAGTAATTTCAGTGCAGAAGGTTTCTACTGAGGATAATGCAGCAGATATGCTGACTAAGATCTTACCTATTTCCAAGTTCAGATACTGCTTGCAGCTGATCAAGCTGAGGTCATGGGATGTACCATGAGTTAGGTCCTGAGGTGGAGTGTGGAATGGGGAAACTCACTTACTTTAAGGTGGAGAATTGTTATATATAAAGATAAACTGAGTTTGGATACCGAAATCTAGTCAGGAATCCTGATCCTGAGCTTTTGGATCCGGAAGAATATTCCTGAGGTATTATCCTGAGCCTTGTAGAAACTGGTCTTGAGCCTGAGCGAAGATTTCATCCTGAGTCTGAGTGTGCTGATCTTGACTCTCTTCCTGAGTGTTCAGATCAGTGAAGGCACTTGTACTGAAGACTCAGTAATCTGAAGGCACTATCCTGAGAGGTCATCCTGAGCTGAAAATGACCAATTTCCTGAATCACTCAAAATGAAGCTTATGAGCTGAGTGATAAAGTCAGTTATTTTGGACAGCTGGCAGAGCATTCTTATTGGACGCCGGAACAGTTATTCTGGGCGGTTATAACCATACGAATTCGTTGATCGGTTAATAGCTCAAAGGCAGTTAAGGGATAGATCTATATGTATACGTATTCATTCAGGTGAATAACACACACTGAGAGTTGACATTCAAAATCTTAGAGTGAGAAAGCTTGTAATCTGTAAACATTTTTCATCTGATAGTGAAGTGAGGAAACCCCATCCGTGGATGTAGATCAATTTGATCGAACCACGTAAATTGCTTTGTTCTTTTGATTTTCATTATTTCTGTTGAGTGTGTTCATCCGGCATTCTTCAAACGTTCTGATTAACTAAAGTTTTATTGAGTTCGATTCAATCCGGTCATATTCACAATATAATAAAAATTAAATTCACATTTTACTACTCCACTTGCAAAATAAAATAAAATTGAAAATAAAAATAAAAATAGAAACACAAAAATTGACTATGAACATGAATAAATGATATTAATATAAATAATAAAAATAATAATAATAATAATAATAATAATAATAATAATAATAATAATAATAATAGCTGAACATGAAAAATCATTAACTTAAAATGCAATTTTCCACCGTCCAAAATATAAAAAAACAAAAAAATTATAACTGATGAGGTGGTCAATGAACTTGATATTTGAAGTGAGAATCGCAGAGATGAAATCCGGGTGGTATATCAGACACTATTGTCTATCAATTAGTAATCTTCTCCTAATTTGGGGACGCCCTCCTCTGAAGTCGCGCCGTATCTCCAGTCTCATCATCACCAGAAATTTGTTCAAGCACAGAACCATCAAACATGGTTGCTAAAATCTTAATGCTCTCATCCTCTGCTGACTTACCTATCAGTGTAACACCAGGTTGATCTTCAACCATAAATTTATCAAATTGAGGCTGTAAAGTGAACAAAAAAGTAAAGAACCAAATCAAAAAGTAAGGTGTCCTCCAAATTTTATTTTATTGTGTGGTGTCGGGTCATTCAAAACTGAAACTGTCCAAACATGTTGTAAACATTAGAAATTTAGACAATCCATCAGTAGGATATAAATAGTGAGCGGTAAAGAAAAAAGGACTAAATTCTTTTACCGCTCTTCACTCTCTCCGGGGATGACCACCAATTTCTACTATTACATCCATGTCAAGATAATAATGGTGTTTTAGTGTTCATGTTATTCAAGCTCTATATACTAAGTACTCCTTCCATGATCGTGAAATATTGATTTATAAATGAGAAATGAGAAATGTTTGTGTGAGGTTAATTGTTCATAGAGATAGGTCATTTATAGATGAGAAATTTGTAACGCTTCCTATTAGTACCTTGTTTTGATTAGATTTTGATGTATGCAAAACATATCTTATATTGAATGGTTACTAACATTATTTGTAAGATTTGATGGCTAAGAAAGTTACAGTTATAAAAGGAAAGTCAACAGCTGTTAAGTTGCTAAACCTACAGCCAGACAAGATCTTGCAGCTGTAATGTTATTCCTACAGCTGAATCAAATTTGCAGGTATTGAAGCTGTGAAGTTGAAGGAATCCTACAACTGAGAAGACTGTTTGAAGAATGAAGTACATGTTTAAAGATAAGATGAATTATTAAGACTCTTATAACTCAGATTAGTGAAGCAATTATGCACTCACTAAAGAGTACTTAAGATAATGTTTATCATGAAGAACTGGAAGATTAATGAAGATTAAATTTAAAGTCAAACCAGAATTCTGAAGATAAAGACAAATAGTACTACATGTACTATTTTGTGTGAAGGGGGAGGTCCACCTCACACATGTGAGACCTATAGAGAGAAAGAGTAGCCATATCCAGAATTCAAATTTGAATTCTGCAATGGATAAACCTCTTCATCTATAAATAGAGGAAGGATTTAGAGGCAACAACAACAACATGAGCAAGCAAGCATTCAATTTGAGCAAATCTACAGCCAACAAAAATCTGAGAGAGAGCTTTTGTATTTTACATTATTTGTGATTCATAGGATAGTTGGTTAGGATTTCTTAGAAAGAATCACATCTTTGATGTTGTTCCCTCACACTTTTCTTATTTTCTACCTTGTGTAGATATCTCTTTGTAAGGTTATTTTTATGAAACTCTGTGTGAGTTTGTATTCTGTGTGAATATGTTAGAGTAGTTTCTTACTTAGAATAGAAATTTGAGTGAATATAGTTCTGAGGGGGAAATTACTTGTATTGATCTGTGTGATCATTTCTTAGTGAATTTGACACATGAGTGGTGTAACAGTGGATGTAGGAGGTCTTATTCATAGATTCTGAACCACTATAAACCTTGTGTTTATTTACTATTTTATTTAATTATTGCTTTGTGTACTGCATATTTATATTTCTGTTA
>JAPKLY010000603.1:0-21832 GCA_026898435.1 Prunella vulgaris
TAAACTAATATTGTAGCATTTGTTGTTTAATTTGATAACTTGGTTACACAGGCATAGATCACATGCACTGATTGACTGCTGGAATTAGGAAGACAAATTATTTAATTTATGATTCACATGCACTGATTGACTGCTGTGATCGCAACAAAAGTCTCACTTCCATGTCCCAAGCAAATGAATCCAACTTGAAATTTAGAAGGCTAACTGCTTCTAAGGCCTTAACTCAAAGAGCATTCTCGTATGCACTCGCATGGCTGCACAACTGGATAAGCACATGCCTCGATCTCTGCAGTTGGCACAGCTGGTAGCAGACGCAGCAATGACAATATCAGTCAAAAGTTTCGACTTGACAAATCTTACCTGCAATCACTCGAACCACTGTAACTGCTACCAAGTAAAGCGCCACAGCCCATCAGCTCGGTCACCCCTTGAAACCGACAAGAGCAGAAACCAAATTTCACAAAATAAATTTTAAGGAAAAAAATGGATGGACAAAGTCTTGATCATGTAAAATTCATTTCAATATCAAGAGATGGCGGATTGAGTTCTTATGTGATTTCAACTCGAAGGCCTTCATTCCCAAGTTCCTCTTGCTCCTCTAGTATTCTTTTAGCAGACACGACAGCAGACTTGCTACATCTGTCCAGCTCGATTGAATGTAGTGTTGGAATTTCTCCAATACACAAGGGGATCTCCTTCAACTTATCCAAGCGTTTAAGACGAAGGTGCTCAAGGCGCGGAAAATGAGTGTTGTCAGTTGTCCAATTTACCAAATCATCACAAAAATCAATCAGCAAGAATTTGAGGCTGCAGAACTGCCCTTCAACGGTCACCCAATCAGGTCCTACAAAGGAATCAATTTTCAGTTTGAGAACTTGAAGAAGGGGCAACGGACCTATCTTTGTTGTTATGTCTTCCCAATGGAGTTGACATCCAAATAAAGTCAGCTTCTTCAGGGTACATGGGAAAGCGACAGTCTGCTGCAATTCACTGCGGAGTTTCTCCTCCAGAAAAAGGTTTACGGGGAACAAATACAGATCAAAACGGCAACAAAGGTGTTCAAGTTTATGCAGATGGATAAGATTGTTGAAACAGCAAAGGGAGTCTCTGTCAGATTCTTCACAACTTATTTTCAATTTCTTGATGTTGGGAAAACTCTCAACCACTTCAAAACGGCACTGTGAAAGACTTACACTCGAGAGGGTCTGCAAATTCCCTAAAACAATGTGGGCATTTGGAGGATGCAGAAGAAAGAAGGAATTGAGCTCAACATGCCTGAGTAGAGGCATTGTCCAAATTTCAGAGCGCATGCATTCAACAGCATGTAATGTGTGAAGATTCCAATATAAACTGGCTGAAAGACTCTCAGAAAACTTTATAGCCCAAGTAGAAATATACCGCAAGTTATAAAGCTCATATACTCCGACCAAATAAATTGGTAGAATGTCAGGACTTTCCACTTTAAGTACCCTCAATAATCTAAGATTTCCTGAACTTAATGCTCCCTCAAAATCATGAATTTCGTAATGGACCATCAAAGAACGGGCGAGTGATGGAGACTGGAAGGCATCGAGGACTTTAGGTGGACCATACTTATGCTTTGGTGTTCCATGAATTACAATGCGACGTTCAGTATTATTGTCTCGAGGAGTTTTAAGATCATGTAGGTTGATAAAACAGAGAAACTTTTGTTTCTGAGCTTCTCTTAAGCATAGATCCCTCAAGAGATCATGGATTTTGCACAATTTTGTGTCTCCATTAGAGTCCAATTTATGAGCTATAAGGAGATTTCTATCAATGAGTTCCATCAGATATTCTTCAGCAACAACTTCCAGGCTTTTGCCATCAATTGGTTTCAGAAAACCTTCGGCCACCCATAGTTTAATGAGCTCAGACACACGAATCTCGCTATCTTCTTGAAAAACTCCCATGTATAGAAAACATGGCTTGAGATGAATCGGCAACTCCTTATAACTTGTGTATAAAATCTGCAAGCAACGTTCATCATCCCCCGAATTTATGGCTGAACTTGTGTTTTCTAAAGTGTGCTCCCAATATTCTCGTGTCCCATTGTGTTTCGCGAGGAGTCCTCCGATCACAACTATTGACAAAGGTAGCCCTTTGCAATTTTTCACAATCTTCTTACCAATTTCCTCCAATTCAAAAGGACAGTCCTCTTTATCAAACGCAATTTGAATAAAAAGATTCCAACTTTTATCATCATCAAGAAATTTCATGTAGAAGTAGTCATTAGAACCAGTTAGCTGAAAAGCCAAGTTAGATAGCCTAGTGGTTATCATGATTCTACTTCCATTGTTGTTATTTGGAAAGAAGAATTTAACACTATCCCAAGCCTTGATGCTCCACATATCATCCATTACAATCAGATACCTCATACCCGATAAATGTTTGTATATTATATCTCCTAATTCGTTTTCAGTTGAATCTCCCCTGGCATCTTTGTTAAATTGAGAAAGAATTTCTCTCAAAATATCTAGTGTATCATACTCTTGAGAAATTGTAGCCCAAGTACAAATATCAAAATGCTCCTTAACAAGCTGATTTGCATAAATATTTGTAGCAAGAGTTGTCTTACCAATACCACCCATGCCGACGATGGGGATGATTTGGAGATTACATTGCTGTCTGGTGAGTTTATCCATGACTTCATTTAAGACATCATCAAAAGTAATCACGGTAGAACTCCGCCCTGTGGAATGAGATCTTTGTGAATCGGCAGAAATTGATAGAGACCCGTGCATGCGATGCTGGAAGCCCATATTCTTTACAGTCTTCACCTGCATCACCTCTTTCTTGATCAAATCCATGTCTTCAATCACTTTCTGTAGACCTTCATGGAATTCAAATGGACTCATCTCGCCATGAATTTGGTCAACTATACGGGATTCAATTACATCTTCAGCCGCATAAGCTGCATCTGCAATGCGCATCTCTGTTGCATCTGCTTCACTGCTGTACCCAACACGGGAACTTTGACCTTCAAGAAATTCTTGCAAGAAAGTAACCTTTTCAGTGAGAGATTCAACTTGTTGTCCGTCGAGAGAAATAGGAGGGCGAGGATGGTGCTCAATCTGATCGATAATATGCCTTAGAGAAACAAGAGCTGCATAAGCCGCCATGATCTCATGAAACTAACTTGATCAATTCTTTCAAAACAATCTCGCTGCAAAACACAACATTGGGACAGCAAATGTTTTTGCCCAACTGTTTCTGATTGACAAATATTGTGGTTTTATTGTTGGACATATGAACACAAGACTTATAGTAGCTAAAAGCCACGTCCTTTGATATTTACAAAGATCCATTCATTGTTCTCATCAAACTAACTTAATTTCCACCGTTGTAGAGATGGAATTATCATTTATGTGATGGGCAACAAGTTTTGATTAGCCAAATCGGCATATATTCCATCCATATTTCATTGTAATGTCGTTTGCCAGTCAAAAACAAAATTTCTTATAATTCAGATATTCTTTTAAAGCTAAAACTCTGTATAAATTCATACAAGTTTACATTATAAAAACCGGAGAAAGCCGCCTCAGTTTGACCAAAACGGCAAAACCCGAGATCGCCTCCTCTTGCTAACTATAACAGGAGAAATGCAAAAACTCATACTGTCAAATAGGCAAGGTCCACAGTCAAAGGTGATGTAAGGTAGAATACAGATGCTTCTTTCTACTGCATGTAAAAATAAGGCTCTGTTTCTTAGACCTATAACTCTTATAACAGCGGTCTGAAAGAAAGCATTCTTGTACGCATTTCACATGCCACACGGCATCATGACTATGTATGTATATATGTTACACAAGTCCACGTGTATTTATGCATAAACAAATTCTGATCACTCAACACACAATACAAGGGAATGTAAATAGACCAAAGGTTATAGACTCAATATAACATCTACAAGTCCACTGAATAAATTTCAACAAATGAAATCAAGAAATCCTTTTCGACACCAATGGGATATAAGTCCTAAATCTGTATTCGAAATCCGGTTTGACCTTTCCTTCATTTGTAGCCTTGTTCATGATTTCTTCAATCTCTGCAGTCAAAGGTGATGTAAAAATAGCTAGCAAGCCAGATAAAATAGTTACAGGAAAATTTTCAGGCAGCAAGACAGACACAAGCTAACATAAGTAAGTTTTATTTGAAGCATGAAGAGGCGAAAAGTTATACTCCCTCTGTTCCCCAAATTTATTCCCACTTGTGTGGGCACGGGTTTTAAGGAAAATGAGATAAAGTAGATAAAGTAAAGGTATTGTGGAATAATTGTAGGGTCTACTAGAAAATAAAGTAATTGTTTGTGAGTGTGATAATAAAATAATATTTTCTAAAAGAGGAATGAGAATATATTTGGGGGACGGACGAAAATGGAAAGTGGAATAAATTTGGGGGACAGAGGGAGTATAATTTAGTCATAGGATACTATGAGCATGACCTTTACTGCACTCTGCACATAGCAACTTAGCAAGTAATTGATCTAATTTTGTAAATGTACACCAAAGATGTAATCTTTCTCAGACAAATTTCGAAAACAAAAGATTCCTGAGTTATAGAAGCAGAGAAAATTTCAAGATTTTTACAGTTACCTGCATTAAAAGTAACTGCAGCCATCTCCTTCACCAGCTTGAGACCAGAAAAGAGCAAGGACCAAAAATCAGAAGAATGAATACTAACTATATTAACAATCACATTACTATTATTCAGGAGAACCTTTGTTTCACTTTCACGGAAAGTTCATCTTCTCATCAACTGATTTTTGAAATTTGCAATGAATCTCTCGACCTTCAAGTCAAAATCCACACTGGGACAAGTAACAGACATCAGCTTGAAACCAGAAAGAGCAAGGATGTACCAAATAAATTTGAAAAATTAGCATACATATAATGTGTTTACAGAAGTGTGAAGTTATACCTACAGACAAAAAACAAACACCTACAAATAAAATTTGCAAAACTTATAGGATTTAGTTTGAAAATAGAGATGATGCATATATCCATACTGTGAAATACTTAGACTGATCAAAAGTAGTAGTAGTTAAGAAGTTGAATGGATGATCATAAGATAAAATAAATTTACCTGATGTGTACTTTTTTATAGCCCGTAAAATGTATTAAAACAGACATTATTAGATCACTTCTGACTGAACACCATCTGTTTTTTTCTTCTTTCTTTTTCTTTTCTTTTTTATCTTTTATCTTAATTTATGGAGAGACAGCATCAACACCTTTTCTTTTTCTCAATCTGTATTTTTCAAAAAAAAAAAAAATGAAACTTTGCAATTTTGGGAAGGTTGATTATTGGCTGGTGTTATTCCTTGCATGCAGCAAACAACTTATCACATCACTATGTAACAAAATTGTAAATAGAACATACAAAGAGCCCCAAGTTGTAAGTGAGTATGAATTATGTTGGTCCTAATGTATTCTTTTACACAGCAAAATAAGAGAAGGAAATGCATATTGTAGTAGTAGGAAAGAGAATTTGCAAAATATAAATCATGGAATATTGAGTTCTTACTCAATCACAACTCGAAGGCTTTCATTCCCAAGTTCCCGTTGATCAACTAGTATTCTTTCAGCAGACGCCACAGCAGAACGGCTACACTGCTCCAACTCAATTGATTGTAGCGTTGGAATATCTCCAATACTCGAAGGGATCTCCTCCAAATAATCTAAGTATGTGAGACGAAGGTGCTCAAGGCGTGGAAAGTGCTCACTATCTGTTATCCAGTAAACCAGATCATCACACTCATTAATGAGCAAATATTTAAGGCTGCAGAATTGCCCTTCAGCCGTCTCCCACTCAGATCCTGCAGAGGAAATTCGCTCAAGTTTGAGAACTTCAAGAAAAGGTAATGGACCTATCATTGTTGTTAAGACTTCCCAACTGAGTCCATTGCTTTGCAAAGTCAACTTCTTCAGAGAATGTGGGAACGCGATTGCATTCTCAAGATGAAAAAACCGGCAATTAAGGTGTTGGAGTGCATGTAGATTTTCAAGATTTGTGAAACAGACAGACGACTCTCCATCACCAACACATATTCTCAATTTCTTGACATTTGGGATTCTCTCAACCACATTTTCACAGAGGTTGGAAATGTCTATTTCCGAAAGTATCTGCAGATTCCTCAAAGCAGACTCATCTCTATCATCCATGACACCACTGGGAGGATCTGGAAGAGATAAGTACTTGAGCTTAACACACCTAAGTAGAGGCATCTGCCAAATTTCAGTAAAATTAGCCACAAATGTATTCTGAGAAAGTAATGTTTGCAGATTCCAATAGAACCCACCTGAAAGCTTCACATGAACACCTGTTCCTGTTCCCTCTGTGGAAATGTACCGCAAGTTGCATAGCTTATGATTCAGGTAAAACCTACAGGGATTGCCTGAAATACATGTTTTCTCAACTTTGAATACCCTCAAAAGTCTAAAATTGGCCTTTTGAATTACATTCTCAAAATCATCGCTCTCATAAGTGATTATCAAGGAACGGGCAAGTGAAGCAGACTGCAAGGCGTTAAGAACTTGAACAGTATCATATTTCTCCCTGGCAGTGCTTCCATGAATAACAATGCGACGTTCAGCATTTATTATGCATTGTGGACTACAAAGGTTATGTGGCCTTGTGACACATATAAACTTTTGTTTCTGAGCTTCTCTTAAACACAGAACCCTCACGAGATCGTGAATTTTACACAACTTTGGTTTCCCATTAGAGCCCAATTTATGAACTAATAATACATTTCTATCAATAAGTTCCATTAAATATGATTCTGCAACAACTTCCAAGCTTTTACCATCAATTTGTTTCAGAAACCCTTCGGCCACCCATAGTTTAATGAGCTCACATACACGAATCACACTATCTTCTGGGAAAATTCCCAGGTACAGGAAACATGGCTTGAGATGAATTGGCAACTCTTTATAACTCGTGTATAAAATCTGTAAGCAATGTTCTTCATCCTCAAAACTTATGGCTGAACTTGTATTTTCTAGAATGTGCTCCCAATATTCTAGTGTCCTTTTGTATTTTGCTAGGAGTCCTCCTATCGCAACTATTGACAGAGGAAGTCCTTTGCAATTTTCCACAATCTTCTTACCAATTCTCTTCAATTCAACAGGACAATCTTTTTTACCAAACACAATTTGGCAAAGAAGATTCCAACTTTTATCGTCTTGTAGAAATTTCATTTGAACGCCCAGCGAACTAGTTAACAAGTTGGATATCCTGGTTGTTATCATGATCCTACTTCCATTTTCATTATCCGGAAAGTACATTTTGACTTCATCCCACGCCTCAACACTCCACATATCATCCAATACAATCATATACCTTCTACCATATAAATGCTTGTATAATCCTGCTCCTATTTGACATTCACTTGAATATCCGATCCTCTCTCTGTTTACTTGAGAAAGAACAACTCTAAGAATTTCTCGTGTATTAAATTCTTGAGAAATTGTAACCCAAGAAAAACAATCGAAATGCTCCCTAACAAGTGGATGTGAATAAAGGTTTCGAACAAGAGTAGTCTTACCGATTCCACCCATTCCAAAAATTGGAATGATTTGGAGATTAATCTCCGCTCCCGTGAGCTTATCCAAAACTTCAAGTAAGACATCATCAAAACCCACCATGGTAGTGTTGTGCGCAACAGAAGAAGATCCAACAGAACCTCCAGACGCTGAACAGTTTATGAGGTGCTGATCTTGAATCTCCACCACCCTTCTTCTGATAGCCTCCATTTCTACAATCACTTTCTGCAGACTCTCATTGAAGTCAGCTGAACTAGTCCTTTCGCCAAGAATCTGATCGGCTATGTGGGATTCGATAACATCTTCAGCCGCATAAGCCACATTCGAGATGCTCATCTCCAACGGATCTGCTTCGTTGCTGTACCCAGCTTGCAGGGAATATTTCTCCAGAAATGCTTGCAAGAAAGTAACACTCTCAGTGAGAGACTCAACAAGATCTACAGGCAGAGAAACAGGAGGGCGAGGATGGTGTTTGATCTGGTCTATGATGTGCAGAACAGAAACCAGAGCAGCGTAAGCCGCCATAGATGATGATATCTAACTTGGATCAATTCTTTCACAACATATTTCTGGAAATGCACAATAATATCAACAATTCTTTCAATGGCGGGCCCATTCTACAGGTACTTGATCAACTTCATAGATCATAAAAATTTTAGTTGGCCCACATTGATTGAGTAGTCAATTTTCCTCTAATATTGACTGGAATATAAAGAATGCCCTTAGCAATAAGCTGGTAGCTATCCCAATTTCGAAGTTCTTCTAATCGCAGTTTTTCGGTCACTCTTTTTTTCTTTTTTCAAAATTTGTAATCAAAATTAAAACCGTCAACGAGTTGAAATTCTAAAATTACAGAATGCGAAATGTCTGCAAAAATAAATAAATTGCAGAATGCAAATCAAGTTGAGCAACAATTTAATTACGCCTGCAAAAAGTATATTCCATGTTTTTAGCAAGAAATGAACATTCAAACTGAAGAAACGCATCCTTTTTCCTTAGCGCATCAGTCCCTATTCATTAACCATAGCTCTAAATCCCTTTTAGGCAAAAGGAAGACTTATCCTCCCTCCATCCTTCCAAAGTTGATCCTCCTTTCTATTGAAGCAGAAATGAAGGCAGTTCAACTTTGGAAGGATAAGAGGAAACTCCCTCTTGACAAAACGACTCCATACCACAATCAGCCATGGCTATTTCAAAAATCTTGATGAGCGTGCTTCTATTAAAATGAAGATGCTTGACAAGGAGGAAGAAGCGCACCTGATCGGGGAAAGAAAGAAGTAGCGGACGGTGGTATTGGGCCGGAGGAGGTGAAGCAGGCCCATGGGCCATGGGGCTCGTGGAGTTGGAGTTAATTTGATTTTACTAGGTTTTATTAACTAAAAAATTAAGCTAATTTAGATTTAAATAGAAATTAATTTGAATATTTTTTAATTTGGCAAAACTATGTGTGACCCAGTTTATCCCTCTGTCCAGTTTATCCACAAGGGTGGTTTACGGCGAGGTTTTTAATGAGGCCCATCTAATCTTCGTTTAATCTCTGTAACTGGGTTGTGGGTTCTAACTCTTTTTCTTTTCTTTTTAATAATATCACCTTATTCCTCTATTTAACCAATCTGATGAAGGAAAGAAATAAGGGGTAATAATTCACTAATATTTTTTTATTAAGATAAGACAAATCAATCAATTTCAATTCTACTAACTTTCAACGTCAACAATAATATATGAAAACAAGTACGCCCTCTGTCCCAAAAGACATTGCATATTTTTTATTTTGGTCTGTCCCACAAAAAGTTTGCATATTCAAAAGTGGAAACTATTTATTAAACTCCACTCTTACAACACACATATAATATTCATAAAAATGTATTTTTTATACATTTTTCTTAAATCCCGTGCCCAAAAAACACTGCAATGTCTTTTGGAACGGAGGGAGTATAAAATAAAAATAGTACATGAATTTTTCTGAGTTATTGACCTATGTTTGAGATTTAGATTGGCCGTGGCAAGGAAATGAGATTGTTGATGTGAGACGAAGGTGCTCACATATTATATCACTTCTGACAGAACACCATCTCTTTTTTTCTTCTTTATTTTTCTTTTCTTTTTTATCTTTTATCTTACTTTATGGGGAGACAGCATCAACACCTTTTCTTTTTCTAAATCTGTATACTTCAAAAAAAAAAAAAAAAAAACCTTATGAAACTTTTCAATTTTGGGAAGGTTGATTATTGACTGGTGCAATTCTTGCATGCAGCAAACAACTTATCACATCACTACGTAACAAAATTGTAAATATAACATACAAAGAGCCCCAAGTTGAAAGTGAGTATGAATTATGTTGGTCCTAATGTATTCTTTTACACAACATAAGAGAAGGAAATGCATATTGTAGTAGTAGGAAAAAGAATTTTCAAAATATAAATCATGAAATATTGAGTTCTTACTCAATTACAACTCGAAGGCTTTCATTCCCAAGTTCCCATTGATCAACTAGTATTCTATCAGCAGAATCGCTACACTACTCCCACTCAATTGATTGTAGCGTTGGAATATCTCCAATACTCGGAGGGATCTCCTCCAAATCATCTAAGTATGTGAGACGAAGGTGCTCACATATGGCGAATGACGAACAGAAGAGGTTTGTTGGTTATTCTTTAAGTTGCAGTTATTCCTTTGAGTGATCCTACAAAAGATGTTCTCTTATATCAAGGGTCATTCTAATGAAGTAAATTATTCATCCAACAAATAATATTGCATTACTAAGCATATCTCAGTTTAAGTTACAACCTTAGTGAGCACATTAAAGCTAAGAAAGTCACTCCATACATATATATATATTTCACTAAGAACCTTTTCATTGCAACATAATTTTGAAGATGAAACTCAAGGAATCAGCTGCTGATGCCAGACTTTGGCCACCACCAAAACTCCATTTCTCTCCTCCCCTGTCTCAGCTACCGCTAATTCTCCCGATCCAACTCCCCCTCTCTCCTGTCCGGCCACCATTGTCTCTCCGGCTGCTAATTTTGAGGTCTGCCACGCCGCCAATCCAACTCCCTCTCTCACCACCAGCGGTTGTGCGGAGCTTCTTTTCCCCACGAGTGTGTGGTGGTACGCACTCCTAGCTTTTCTAGAAAGTCTCTTCCTCATCCTCCAGATGTTCCACGCCCGACACTACAAATCCATAATAGACAAGGTTTTGGCCCGCGTTTGAACGACAATTCGGAAAATCTTTGCTGCTGCTTACTATTACTATTGTGAATGAAATGATGCTTTTGTTTGTTTTGTCTACTTTGTATGTTTAGCTGTTGTACTTGATCTTGCTTTTGTTCATGCTAATTACCCCTAACAAAAGCATTTCAAAATTAGATCCGATTCAATTAGACCTATAATTTGTTGGGGATAATTAGATATTTATTTTCTTAAGCAGGATCAAGTACAGCAGCTAAAAAAATAGACAAAACAAACAGAAACATATCTGATGTATTCATTCACATTAGTAAGCAACGAATATTAACAGGCAGGCATTATTATTAACATGATTTTCAGAATTCTCATTCAAACGCGAGTTTTGGGACCTTGTCTATGATGAATTTGTAGTAGATATGGTACATCTGAACGATGAGAGAGGGACCGGCTAAAGCCAGGAATGTGTACCTTTACGCACTTGTGGAGAGAATAAGTTCAGCAGAACCGCTGGTGGTGAGAGAGGGAGTTGGATCGGCGGCGTAGTAGGCCTCAGAATTAGCAGCGGGAGAGACAATGGTGGCCGAACAGGAGAAAGAGGTGGCCGAACAGGAGAAAGAGGGAGTTGGATGGGAAAATTATCGGGAGCTAATACAGGGAAGGAGAGAAATGGAGTTTGGGTGGTGGCCAGAATCTGGCATCAGGAGCCAGAACAAATCATCCTCCGCCGTTATCCTCGGAACAAAGCGCCTAATTCAAAGTGGAAACAGAACATAACAGTGTCAATATTTCTTAATTTTGTTGAACGGAACAAAAGCACCTTCAGCCTCCACCGCTCGGCCAGCAGCGACGAACCATCTAACGCGAGGCCTCAGAGGTCGAGGTCGACATCTGCCCACCGTGTGCCTCTGAGCTCCAACCCACCGAAATCAATCTTAAATTCACACAGAACATCTCAATCGGGCACCAGCTTCGTGCCGCTCCCAGCATCTATGCCCTCACCAACATCCAAATCAAGGCATAAAAGTCCCTGCAACAGCAAGAAATAGAAGCTCAACAAGAGAAATGAGTGAGTAGTCACATGAGAATAATGTGGCTGACTCTCTCTATTACCAAGCTCTAATTACCGATCCAACTCCCTATCTCTCATGTCCGGCCACCACCAAAGCTCCTGCTAATTCTCTGTTGCTTGAGGCTGACTCTCTCCACCACAGAAGCTCCCGCAAAAGTGGTCATCTCCAACTTCAGACAAGAATATAATCAACCAAGAAAGTCAACAACTAAATGTGCCCGCGACAAGCAAAGATCCTGTGGTGCAAAAAATGCACAAAGTTAACCTAGTGAAAATCACCACACTGAATACATTATTATCAATATATACTTAAATTTTATCACACATAGTCAGATTTTCACTTCTTACTTCTAATCAATTTAAACATGTTCCAAAACTTATATACGAGGCGAAATCTAACTTCTGGCTACAAGAAAATCTATGGACCAAGCCTATACTTCAAAAGGACAGAAAAAACTATTAATCAGGGTAAGATTACTAACAAAATTAATTAATGCGCCTATTAAATTAAATATTTTAAGAAAACTTAACTACAACTAATATATTATCCTCAAAAAAGAGTAAAACCCTAATTTCGCAAAATAATACACCCACACGCCCTTCGCGACTCCATCTTAGAGAAATTATAAGGTAAAAATTGGAATCAATTCATCAAAAAGTAAAACAGAAGCTAATACATGAACGATGTAGATGATTAACCACAACACAGCGTTTCAATGGGCAAATAGATCCTCATAAATCAAGAAAATACAATGTGCAAATAAATCCTCACAAGTGATAAAGAACGACGCTGCCGTCAAGCGGCGGTGTAGAGAAAGAGATAGGGCGAACCTCTCACGAATGCGTGGATGACAGGCCCACCTTTTTCGGTCGGCATTTGGGTGCAGTGTCGCCATCGCGCGGCAACGGGGCCGGCCGGATAACCCAACCTCCGCCGTTATCCTCGGAACAAAGCACCGGATACTGGAATTCAAAGTGGAAACAGAACATATAATGTCAATATTTCTTAATTTTGTTGAACGGAACAATAGCACCTTCAGCCTCCGCCGCTCGGCCACACAGCGACGAACCATCACGCCTCGAGTTAGTCCGCAGGCCTCAGATCTGCCCACAGTGTGCCTCTGAGCTCCAACCCACCGAAATCAATCTTAAATTCACACAGACCATCTCAATCGGGCACCAGCTTCGTGCCGCACCCAGCATCTATGCCCTCACCACTATCCAAATCAAGGCATAAAAGTCCCTGCAACAGCAAGAAATAGAAGCTCAACAAGAGAAATGAGCGAGTTGTCATATGAGAGTAGTGGGGTAAAGACTAATCATCAACGACTACCACCCACCATCGCCCTCGGTCACAGTACCTCTTCGAGACCGGAACCTCGCGCTGCCACTAAGGTCGAACCCACTGTGCACCGCCAACCTCGTCGGGGTCATTTTCTCTCGCCGGAGATCATGGCCATCACTCCGGCCCATCATTTTCCCGCCGATGACAGCCCAGTTTGGGCATTACCGAGGTTCGAGCATACACCGACGGCAACAGGGTCTTGCTTTTGTTATTTCCTCTGGGATTACAAAATGAGGCGGAGAATAGGGAATAATCTACCCTAATTGAACGGGCCGCATATCTCTAGTTGTGGATGTTACTGGCCCTTTTTTGCAATTTGAATTTGTTGGGCCTTTCTTTAAAGAGGAAACTGGCTATTCTTCGCCAGCTGTTTGGGCCTGATGTTATTCTCCACTAAAAACACAATATTGAGACCGCAAATATTTCTGTGGAACTATTTCTGATTGACAAATACTGTGGTTTTACTGTTGACGTATGAACACAAGACTTAATAGTAGCTAAAAGCCACGTCCTTTGATTTCTACAAATATCCATTCATTGTTCTCATCAAACTAACTTAAATTCAACGGTTGTACTTTTAGGAGATTGAATTATTATTTATGTGATGGGCAACAAGCTTTGATTAGCCAAATTATTTAAATACTTTAGAAATAAATAAATTTATAAATTTTAAATGATATGTTTTATTAAATAGAGTTAAATCTAAGTTATTTGAAATAATTAATTAAATATCATATCCAAACAAAGTGGAGTGTACTCACGTCGTGGATTTTAAATTACACAACACAAGTAATGTATGTAAGTGTAAGTCTTGTGTGAAACCATCTCATAACATGAGATCAATATTATATAATTTATTTTTAACTTAAAATGTGTCATTAATAATTAAAAAATTGTAATTGATAAAATTTTAACAAAAGTAACAATATTTTTGTTAAAAGTGGCTCATCACTTTTTCTTGAAAATATTATCACAAATTATTATAACAGTCTTTTTTTTTTTTTTTTTTTGGTAGGCGAAAGGAAGACTTACACAGTTACACTTCTTTTTCAAAGTTGATCATGCTTTCAATTGAAGTGGAAACGAAGACGGATTCAACTTTGGAGGATGATAGGAGAACTCCCGTTGACAAAACAACTCCATACCAAAATCAACGACATAAATTGAAGTTATGAGATTCAATTGTAAGACTAACTTACAGTATTTACATGAGGTTATAAATTTTTTATGAGGTTATAAATTCTCTAATGTTTTTGGTAAAATAAAATATCTAATTTTTTTAAAATTTTAAATAATATTTTTTATATTTAATAAATTAAATTAGAATATTTTAATTTTATTTTTTTTCACTACCTCCACTCACAGTTTCACATCCATCCTCTTCACACTGAATTTTGTCACCACTCTCAATCTCTACCTCAATTTAAAAAATTAAAAAATATTTATTTTCTATCTACCACTACCGGACGACCTCATTGCTATAATGTCCGACCACAATAGATCACATGTAACACCGACCAATGCTATTGTGATGATCATTTTTTTCCTGTTGAATTTCTGAAATTTTAATTGATTACGTTAGTAGAGATTGTGATGGGTGTACTTACAATATATTTTAGTTAAATATTTTTGAGATTTTATAATTATTTTAATTTAATTAATATTTTGATGGGTAGAGGTACATATAACTGGTTCTTTAGGGTATGTTTGTTTTGGGATTAGTACGGATGGACGTAAGACTTTGCGATCACGTCTCTACATGAGTTTGGGATGTAACATCCGGATTTTACATCCCAAACTCAATTCACACCTAAAAATACCTATTAAACATATTATTACTCTTTCCAACACAATACTCATAAAATACCTATTATACCTATTATTATACATACAAAATCAATCATTATCACACTTTGATTTGACATAAAGTAACATCCTACCCTACTAAAATCCCAAAACAAACACACACTTTTACTATTCATCAAGGTTTTCACATCTCAAGATTTCAAAGTCATGACTTCCCACGACCCCCTTAATCCCAAAACAAACGTACCCTTAGTGTTGTAGGCGCAGTGATAAGGGGACAATGCTTGGACAAGGAGGAAGAAGCCCAACCGATCGGGGAAAGAAAGAAGTAGCGGAGGGTAGTATTGGGCCGGGGAGGTGAAGCAGGCCCATGGGCCTAGTGGAGTTAGAGTTAATTTGATTTTACTAGGTTTTTATTAACTAAAAAATTAAGCTAAGTTATACTTAAATAGAAATTAATTTGAACATTTTTTATTTTGACAAAAATTTGTGTGCACTCTATTTAATTTAACCAATCTAATGAAGAAAAGAAATAAGGGGCTAATAATTCACTAATATTTTTTTATTAAGATATGAAGAATTTCAATTCCACTAAATTTGAATTTCAACAAAAATAAACCTCTAATAAAAATAGTACATGATTTTTTTCTCAATGTTGACCTATGTTAGAGATTTCGACTGGACGTGGCATGAAAATAAGATTGTTTATGTGATCATGTATGTAATTGTGTACATACATGCGTTTTTTCAAATTCCAATAATCGATCAGCGAATGTCAGATTCAAAATATTACTCCCTCCGTCTCGATTTTATTTTCGACGGACTACAATTTTACGTTGCCATTCATGGCCATTGATTCCATTACTTGCAGAGTAACTGCTGACATTGTCCAATAGAATTCTAGTTTTTGAAGACTATTTATATTTGTCTCCTAATTGACTCCTCAATGGACATGTGATTATGGTTATATCAAGCACAACTATATAAAAATGTCTTTATCACAACTAACTAGCATATTTTGTGCACAATCCATATATGCACATTTTGTGAGCAATCGATATATACACATTCAACACAAATTTCATGAATAATTTCTATGTTTGCATATTTCGTGAACAGTTAGTTTGTTCAGGTGCACATTAGGACACCAGCACTAATCTGATTTCATTAGGACCACAATCTATTAATTGATGTAGCATCATAGAATTTAACATACATAATGAAGATGCCACACGGTACTACTAAAGTCAAGACATTATGAAGCCCTCCATTGAAACATAATTTCCAAAGATACATACATAGACAGAAAATGAAGATACAACCCAGAATTGGCAGACGGCTTTGCGAACCAACCGATGATAACCAGTTGGAGTATCTACACAATATTTTGATCAAACATAACAAACGGAGAAGTAAATTCTCCATCTATAAATATATTGTTGAGTCAACAATGATTGTTTGAAATCAATTGGAATAAAGAAATTGAAGAACACCAAGATTTACGTGGTTCGATTAGAAATGATCTACGTCCACGGATGAGGGCACCTCTCTCACTAATCAATGAAGAAGATGATACAGATTACAAGTGTCTTTTGATCTCTCAGGTATATACTGTGTTCTTCTTATCTTCTATCTCTATACGTATGTGCGTATATATAGGAGAATAAAAAACCTAATTAATGCTAGTGATCGTAACCGCCTAACAAGAAAACTGCTACAGTTGCAACCGAAAATGAATAACTGTCAGAGCCCAATGATTTTCAGTTTGATTTTGTTAAACTGATCGCCCGTTGTCCAGCTTGGAAGTTTAAACCGCTTCGTAACTGATCCTGAGTTAATTCCTAACTTTGGAGTACTCAGCTGATATCATCAGTAGACCTTCATCCTGATATCATCAGTAGACCTTTTGTCCTGATCTGACCAGCTGACCTGATCAATCATCATGACTCTAATCCTGATAGCTCATCCTGACTGACCATCATCAGCTGACCACCATCAGCTGACCTCCTCAGCTGACCACCATCAACTGACCTCCTCAGCTCACTACCATCAGCTGACCTCCTCAGCTGACTCCGCTGATATCCCAGATGACTTTCAGTAGACTTCTCAAACGATCTCAGTTGACCTTATCAGATGACTAACCATCAGCAGACCTATCAGCTGACTTCCTCAGCTGATAGTATAATGTTCAGTTAATCAGCAGTACTTGCTCATCTGAGTTTATTTCACTTTCTTTGCACCCATAACATATATAAAGCGTGTACCAGCCATGCGGAGGTTATTCTCCCTGCAAGTGAGTGGTACACGCTACTTGCTTTCTTAGCCACTCTCTTTCTCGTTCTTCAGCTCTGCCATGTGTACCACTACGCATCGGTCATCGGTCGCTTCATGGAGAAGGTGTTGGGTCCAAAAGGTATACGGTTTACTCTCTCATTTAGCAATTCTATGTATTTTCTAATTTTTCATTTTACAGTTATAGGTGGTGGTGGTGGTGGTGGTGGTTAGTGCTGTTAAAATAAACGAGCTGCTCGTGAGCTCGGCTCGGCTCGTTAAAGCTCGAACTCGGCTCGCTCGAATAGCTAAACGAGCCGAGCTCGAGTATCAATAAAGCTCATTTACATTAATGAGCCGAGCCCAGCTAGCTCGCGAGCTACTCGTCAAGGCTCGAATAAGCTCGAAAATATAAGGATATTTTTGTAAATTCATAAATATATATTATTTTTTCTAAATTCTTAATTTCTAACCCTAATGGGCCTAATCCAAATCTCACGCACCACACACGGTACCCATCTCAACTCTCAACCACACACAGCATCTCTCGCCCTCTACGAGACCGGCGACTCCCAGGCTCCTAACCCAGGCCACCGTCGCGCCGCCGCAAGCTCAGCCACCGCGACGCCCAGCCTCCGCGATGCCCAGCCTCCGCGACGCCCAGCAGCCGCCGACGCCCAGCCTCCGCGACGCCCAGCAGCCGCCGACGCCTAGCAGCCACCGACGCTCAGCCTCCGCGACGCCCAGCAGCCGCCGACGCCCAGCCTCCACCGACGCTCATTTGAAAATAAAAAATTCGAGCTCTATCGAGCTTAGCTCGTTTGGCTAAACGAGCCGAGCTTACTTTTAAAATAAACGAGTCGAGCCGAGCCGAGCCTTCTTTTTAGTTCGATAAGGTTAATGAGCCGAGCCGAGCCTAGCTCGAAATGTTTAACGAGCCGAGCCGAGTACTAGGTACTCGGGCTCGCTCGGCTCGAATAACAGCACTAGTGGTGGTGGTGGTGGATCGCGCGTTTGAGCTAGAATTCAAATTTTTATGTTATTATTAGAAATAATTGATGCTTGTTTTTTTATATATGATGTATTTTTGGATATATGATGTATTTTTGGATATATGACGTATTCTTGGATATATGAATTCAGAGTTTATGAATATATGGATGCTTTTGTTTTGTCTACCTAGCTGACTTGATCTTGCTTTCCATAATCAACAAATTTATATATTATAGATCTAAATTGAATCGGATGTAATTTTGAATTCTTAGAGATGAAGTAAAATGATTTTTTTTATTTTATAAAAATGTCTTTATCACAACTAACTAGAGTAACTAAAAATAATATTTTCTAAAATTTAATTTAATTAGAAAAAGTCCAACATGTTTTGAAGACTTAAAAAATTTGTCATCATTACTCGACCTGATGTTAATTTGGATATATACCTATGTTTATTTTGTGTTTTGCTTTTCCTCCTCGGATAGTGCAAAGTTGGGCTCCTCTCACACATGAAATGTAAGAAAAAGAACAAAATTGTAGTATCATTTATATAATGGACCAGGATGTTTCCACCCCATTTTTTGAGTACTTCACCCCACTTTTGTTCTTTATTTTGGATATAAGTTTTAAAAGACAAAATTACCCTTTAAATATATTTCACAATTAAAAACGATCAGTTCACCCCCCCCCCTTCAAAACCTAGATTTGAATGATTGTCACCCCACAATTCTTTAACCATATTTTATCGAACAAAAATGTTATAATTTTTTTTATTTCGCAACATGGTTTTAATACAAGATCGTAATAGTTCTTCATATGCACATTAATGGTTTTTACGTATATTTTTCAAATCTATTTTTAAAAAAAAATTCGAACATATTTGTTCCACACTGATTGGTGGAACAAATGCAAAATATTCGGAAAAAATTTCGAACATTTGTAATTTGTTCGGAAAAAAATTCCTAACATTTGTACTTTGTTCGGAAATTTTTTTCAAACATTTTGCATTTGTTCGAAAAAAATTTAAAAACATTTGTTCGAAAATTTTGATGGAACAAATGCAAAATGTTCGAAAAAAATTTCCGAACAAAGTACAAATGTTCGAAATATTTTTCTGAACATTTTGCCTTTGTTCCACCAACCAGTGTCGAACAAATGCTTCCAGTGATTTTTTCGTTCCGTTTTGTCCGACGAAATTTTGCAAACGATTTCCAATAGATTTCTAATGCCAATATTTGTAATAGTGACAACAAAAATTCATTCAAAACATACAAAATCATTCAAAACCTTTCAATATATAAAACTAATTTAAACCCTAAAACTAATAAATTCTTAAATATATTCATCACAAATTCTACGGTGGTGGTGGTGGGCGTCCGTAAAAATTACGGTGGTGGTGGTGCCGGAGGTCGGCGATGGGCATCGTCGGAAGAAGGTATCATATATTTTTTCTTCTTGTTTTTTAATGTGGGATGAACTTACAAAATAATGAAAGAGGTTAAATTGAAAAAAATTAAGGGTGGTGATCTGAAATTTTTTGGTGGTGAAGTGAAGAGTGGGGTGATCTATGCCATAATTGGGGAGAAAATATCTGCGTCCTTATATAATAAGGTATCATGGACGCCAAAACATGAAAGTAAGGAGTAGTACTTGCGTAATTGGGCCGAAAATATAGCTTATAATTTTGGGCCACTAATTATAAAACTTAGTGAGTCCAATTTTCTTTCACTCACATTTTCAGTTGTCTTCGATAAAAATAAACTCCTACTTTGCTTCTAAAATCTTCAATTCTTCTACATAAATAACAAAAACACGACATTTCTCCCTATTACGTGCAATTAATCAAAATTAAGTAAATAAAATATGAAATCACAATAAAAATAGACAATAAAAATATACTAAATTCATGTAATTTTCACTCGAATAAAAAACAATTTTATTATAAACTTATCATAAATTATTTTTGAATAAAATTTATTATTATTATATTTCATTTCTCCGGCATAAGTATATCAACTCCTCTTTTTTGTTACATCAATATTAATAGGTCTTTTTCCTAAAATTATAGTAATATTTTATGTTATACATCAATTTGTAATTTTTTATTTTCTTAAAATCTGTGATAAATGTTATTAGATAAAATTACATTATTAGATAAAATTAGATAAAGGGATTACATTATTAAAGAAAAAGTTCGATAATAAAAAATTAATTATTAATATCATAACATTATTTATTGAGCATATAGATATTTTTACAAAAAAATGCTTCTTATTTATAGTTGAATAAAGTGTAAAAAATTTATCCACACTTCTCTTTTATTTTTTTACAACTTGTGTATAGTTGTTGATTTTAGTTTTTTAAGTTTTTGTGCACGATCCATACATGCACATTTTGTGAGCATATAGATATTTTTACAAAAAAATGTGTACTTATTTATAATTGAATAAAGTGTAAAAAACTTATCCACGTTTCTCTTTTATTTTTTTACAACTTGTGTATTGTTGTTGATTTTAGTTTTTTAAAATTTTGTGCACGATTCATACATGCATATTTTGTGCACGATCCATATATGCACATTTTGTGAGCAATCAATATATGCACATTCAATACAAATTTCATGAATAATTTCTATGTTTGCACATTTCGTGAACATTTAGTTTGTTCAGGTGCACATTAGGACACCAGCGCTAATTTGATTTCACTAGGACAACAATATATGGACCTGACCAGGCCCAAATCCACGTTCGAATTAATTAGCACAAACAATCATCTCCCCCTCCCTCGTGTCCGTGTATATATATATTATATATATATATCCGATTTCGACAGATGACGACATTCAAATTCAAAATTACAAGTTTGTTAGAAGAAAAAAAAGTTTTCCGCGCTACTATTTCTCTCCATCGCCACCATAGCAGCCCTCTTGGGGAATCAGCTGCTGCTGATGCCAATCTCAGCCCTAGCTATAGGAAGAATGAATGTTGTGGTGGTGGGCCTGGCCCAATATATGGACCTGGCCATGCCCAAATCCACGTTCGAATTAATTAGCACAAACAATCACCTCACTCTCTCTCGTGTCCGTGTATATATATATATCTGATTCCGAACAGACGTCGACATTCAAATTCAAAATTACAAGTTTGTTAGAAGAAAAAAATAATTTTCACGCTACTATTTCTCTCCATCGCCACCATAGCAGCCCTCTTAGGGAATCAGATGTTGCTGATGCCACTTTCAGCCCTAGCTATAGGAAGAAGGAAGGTTGTGGTGGTGCCCAATATATGAACCTGGTCAAGCCCAAATCTACGTTCGAATCAATTAGCACAAACAATCACCTCCATCTCCCTCGTGTCCGTGTATATATATATCCGATTTCGGACAGACGACGACATTCAAATTCAAAATTACAAGTTTGTTAGAAGAAAAAAATGTTTTTCGCGCTACTATTTCTCTCAATCGCCACCATAGCATCCCTCTTGGGGAATCAACTGCTGTTGATGCCACCACCACCGGTGGTTGATTCTCTCCCGCACTTCTCTTTTATTTTTTTTACAACTTGTGTATTGTTGTTGATTTTAGTTTTTTAAGTTT